>JAJJLU010000059.1:0-21380 GCA_023807065.1 Isotricha intestinalis
TCCCCAATCCCCAATTATTAGTAATAAATTTAATAATTTTCATTTATTAGATATCATAAAAAATATTATTATAATAATTTAAAAAATGATAATTATAAGATATAGAACTCTAAGATTAAAATTTAAAATAAAAGGTCTCTTTTAATAAAATTCTTTCATATTATTTTTTTAATAATTTTTATTTTAATTTTTCATTATTTTTTTAAACAAAACAAAAATATAAACCTAATATTTAAAAAAATAATAATTATTAAATCACTTTTTGGATTCTAAAGGAAATTGGATAAGGAAGAAATGGAGATGACAAGTTTAAATCTAGGATAATATTAACCAAAGAAATATTATAAAATATTTTAAAGAAAAATCACAAAAAACCTAATTCAAAAACATAATTGCAAATTAGAATCAACAAAAAAAGCTAAAATTATTTAAGTAAAATAATATTAAAAAAAATAATTTTTTCAATTCTAAAAAAATAAAAAATTAAAAATAAAAGAAACAATAATTCACTTAGGTTTTAAAAATAAATAATAATACTAATAACAATTTTTAGACATTTAAAACAAAAAAAACTATTTATTTTTTTGGAATTGAAGTGGAGTATATTTTAAATTCTTCTCCTCCAGGTAAATCTTTATTTTTTCTTTTATTAAATATTTCTTCTTGATGTTTTGCTTCAAATTTTTGCAACCAAGGATGTTCCAAAACTTGTTTAATAGTCATCCTATTTTTAGGGTCTTTTTCAAGAAGATTATCAACAAATGATCTTCCTTCTTTAGAAATATTTCCCCAAATTGAATTTGGAAAAGGAGTTGGTTCATAAACTGTTTGTCTTGCTATTTCTTTTTCAGAGTTTTCATCATCAAAAGGTAAAAACCCAGCTAATAATAAATATGTAATTACACCAATTGTCCATAAATCTGCTTTAAAATTATACGGTTTTTCTAATAAAACTTCAGGAGCAGCATATGAAAAAGTTCCAAAAGGTTCTGTACAAAATTCATTTGGTCCTATTATTTTTCCTAAACCAAAATCTAATAATCTTATATCTGCATCATCTTTTTCATCTGTCATTAAAATATTTTCTGGTTTTAAATCTCTATGAATTATTCCATATTGATGAAGGTAATATATTGCTGTTGATAATTTATGAATAATTTCAGCTGCTCGAGATTCTTTTAATTGAAAACCTCTTTTTTCTATATATCCAAATAAATCTCCACCACCACAAAACTCCATTATAATATAAATATATTTTTCATTTTCAAAAACATCATATAATCTAATTATATTTGGATGTTGAGCAATTTTTAATATTTCTACTTCTGTTTTTACTTGTTCTAAATCTAGATTTGATACAAGTTTTTTATTTATTATTTTTATTGCTACTTTTCTACCACTTTCTTTATGAATTCCTAATCTTACCAATCCAAATTTTCCTTTTCCTAAAACATCTTTTATTTCATATATATCATTTAAATTTGAATATCCTACTGCCTTTCTAATTGCTTTTACCCATTTTTTATATTCTTCTTCATTAATAACATAATATTTTCTTTCTTTAGCAGGAAAAAGAATTATAAAAGAATAAAATTTTTTTCCTTCTATTAAACAAGGCTCTTCCTCCTTAACATAAACTCCTGATAAATTATGCATTCCTTTATGTTTTATATCTTCTTTTGATTTATAATAATATAAATCTTTATATATTAATTTAAAATATATTTGTTTTATTTTATCATCTTGTTTTTTATATATATAACCTTCCATTTCAATATTATCTTTTTCTTCATTATCATCTGAATCAAAGGAATCATTTAAACTGGAACCTTTACTATCTTTATTATTATTATTTTCATATTGCCTTGCAAAAGTTAATCCAACTGTTTCTTCTTCTATAAATTTATCAGAATCTAAATTTTTATTAATTTGTTTGTACTTTCTATTTGGTTTATTTTTCACTAAATCATTATTATTTTTATTCTGTGTTTTTTTTTGAGGAATATTTAATTGAACAACATTAGATTCTTCTGTTTTCTGGTTTGGTTTATTTTTAGAATATAAATCTAAAAGATTTTTTGAATTTGTTAAATCTCCTCCTAACCTACTTCCTCCTTTCTTATTAGTCTCTGACTCCAATCTTGATTGGAATATAGGTGATTTTGAAATTATAGTTGATGATTGAAATTTAGAATTTAAATTTGGAGAAACTATTAAATTATTAATAGAATTTGATGATTTATTTTTATTTGATGTTGTAACTGGACTTTTTTTAATATTTTCTAAATTTTTTACAGTATTTTTATTAAATGGTCTTTTTTCTAATAAGAATATTAAAATATATAAAAATAAATCAGATGTTTCATTTTTAACAATCTCTTTAAATCTTTTTTTATCGATTGTTTGAGTGTTTTTAAATATAATATCTAATTTTTCATGTAGTTCACTTTGAGATTCTAATCTATCGTTAAAATTTTCTTTTTCATATTTCAATGATTTTTGTTTTTTTAATTTTTTAGTATTTAATGGAACATAAGATAAAACAATTCTAATATCTTCTTTTGATACTTTCCCATCTTTGTCAAAATCATAAAACTTAAAAATAAACTGAATTAATTTATCTAAATCTCCCGAAAATAAAGTAACCATTCCATCAATAAAATCATTACAATTTATAAAATTAGTTTTGTTTGTATTTAAAACTGAAAATAATCTTTCAGATATTATTCCTGGTAACTCATAATATTTTGAAAAAGTAATTTTATTTACTCCTTTATCTTTATCTTCACTTCTTCCTGATAAATCCTTCCATACTTGACGAAGATAACTTTGGAAAGCAGGCTGATTTTCTACTATATAATCTCCAATTAATTCATTTAAATTTATTTTATCTTCAGGTATTTTTTCCATTTTAATTAATATTTTTTTAGGTTAAACTATCAAAATGGATTTTTATATTTATATTTAATTGATGATAATTATAAATTATAAATCTGATTATTAATTTTTTATTCTTTATTTTGTAATTTTTTAAATTTTTACTTGTTACAATATTAAATTCTTCTTTGAAATAAAAAATATGTAAATAAAAAATTGAAATTAGAGTTAGAAGAAAAAATGATTACATAATGGAAAGAATTTTATAAATGATAAACCATTATACTTTATTTCTACAAGAATGAAGAGAGAAAAAATATCATTTTATAAAGTTTTAAAAAATAAAATTTTTACTCAAACACTATCTTTTTTATTAACGATTATTATTCGTTTCAAGGCTTAAATTAGGTCATAATTCAAAATAAAATATGGGTAAAGATACTTTAATTTAAGTTTTTGTTTCTAAAATTTAGGATTTGTGTTTTTTATTTATGAAATCTAGAGATAATTTTTTACATTTAGGGTAGAATTCTTTTTAATATGGTTTTATTTTTATAAATTCATTATAATTTTATTAAGAATCAAAATTCTAATCTTTATCTTCATTAATAAATAGATTTCTGTTAAATAATTCTTTTATTATATTGGTCCTCAATTTAGTATATTTCTTTTATCCGTTTATAATTTTTAATTATCAAGATAATGATTTATATTATTAAATTATTTAAGTAATATAATTTGAATCACAATAGATTTTGAACAAATAATAAACAAATATATGTAGATTATTAATTTCATTAATTATTGCAATAAAAAATATAGAACATACCTTTTTTATTATTATGATAACAATCCGACATACTTGATAGAATCAAGTTGTTGTACATCAGAATAATTGAATTAATAGAAATATTGTTTACAAGTAACATGCAAATAATAAGTAATGATAAAGTGTCTCATTTGTATATAATAAATAATAATTAAAGATGATGATGTTATTAATATTATTTATTTTTCTCTATTTTAATTACAATAGATTTATTTATTTATGAATCAACTTTTATTTCAGGAGTTATTTAAGTTTTTTAAACATTGTGATTCACTATAGAAAAAAACATAGTTTTTATGACGAATATAGAAATTTTTTTAAAAGAATATAATAAAAATTTTTTAAAAAACAATGAATAAAACTTTAATAAACTAATTTAATGGGTTTAATTAACTAAATATTAAATATATATTTTATTTTCAAGAATTATCTATTTTTCTTCCTAATTTCTGTAAACACATTAGTCTTTTTGTCGATATCATGTTAATTTTGTCTTTAATTGCTTTATTATATTTATGTTTTGATAATTCATTTAAAATATTTGTATATTTATGTTTAGCTTCTCTATAATAACCTAAATTAAAATAAGAAGAAGCTATAATTTGAAGAATTAAAATATATTCCATAGGTTGTTTTGGAATAGGAATTGTAATATTTAATTTTATTAATAAAGATTTAATATAATTAAATTCCTTTAATCTATTTATACTTTTAGTATATTTATCTCCTGTGATATTTATTATTTTCCATAAAAATATTTTTACTAAAATCCTATTTATCAAAGGAATTTTGAAACAATCAATACATTTTTTTGATAAATAATTTACATCAAAAAATTTCACTAAATTATTATAAATATTCATTTTAAGTTCTTCATTTTTTAATATATTTTCAGTGACTAAACAATTATACAAAAAGATAATAATATGAATATAATTATCAAAAGGAGAAAAAAAATATTCAATTTCTTGAAAGCATTTATTTATTATAAATTCAGGGATATCACTTTTATTTACTATTAAACCATTTAAATATTCAGGAGATAATCTATCATGTTCTTTCAAAGTATGAATAGGTTCAAAATTTTTAAAATTAGTTTTAAAATTATTAAAATAAGATTTAAAAGTTTTATAAGATTGAATTTTATAATTATTATTAATTTTATTTTGAATAATTTCTTCGCTTTTAGCGAGAATTGTACTTAATTTAACTTCTTCTTCATCATATTCATCAAAATATTTTTTAAGTGATAAATATCTAAGAGAAGCTCCTAAATAAACAGAAGGATGAATTGTTTTTTCTTCATCGTCAGTTGCTATATCAGATAAATCAAAAGTCAAATTATCTAATTTACCTTCAAATATTCTAAAATCAAATAATTGAAGATATATTAAATATTTATTTTTATCTTTTGAAAAAAATTCAAAAAAATTTGATTGAAAATTTTCATAAAAAAAAGAACAAACCTTCATTTTAATATAATTTGAATATTCACTTACATTTTTATATAAACCAAAAAAATATTTTAATTTATTTTGTAATTCGCTTGTTTTTTCATTAATATCTTTTGAAATTTCATCTGAATTAAAAAGTATTTTATTTATATTTGAAGGAATTTTATTATATGCTTTAAATTTTTCATATGTATCCATTAAGTATTTAAGTGAAATAATAGATAAAATAATATCATAATAATTTATAAATATTTTAAAGAAATTAATTTGTTCTACATATTGACGAGTTTTTTTAAAACATTTATTACATTTATTTAATAATTCTTCATCAAATTTTAAATGTGTTAATAAATATTCAATTGTATTTATAACTTTACAAAAATATCCTATTTTAATTTTTCCAATTAAAATTACTTCATTTATTTTTTTTTTCTTTTTTTCCCATTTATAACTAAATAATTTATAATCAATTTTATAAAATGAATTATTTAACAAATGATCCGCAATATCATTTCGATTCCAAAAATTTGAATCATTACTTAACATTATGATATCATTCATATAAAAAAAAGTATAAAAATCTTTATATCTTTCTTCAATATTTTTTTCAAATCCTTCAAAATATTTTTGAACTTGTTGATGAGAAAAACCAACTTTGGGAATTGGAGACATATTATCAAAATGTTCAGATAAAAAACAAACAATCATTGATAATTTAACTTCATCAACTAAAAAGATTATAAAAAAAATTGGAATTACCATCTATCATTAAAATTTAATAATTTAAATATTTTTTTATAAATTTAATAAATAGCGAAGAATAATTATCATTAATATAAAAAAGGAAAAATAAATATACAAATTATAATATTTCATTTTTAAATTTATTTTTAATATATAAATAATTTAATATTATTGGATTTCTAAAATTTTTTTTAATTTAATCACAATTTTCCAATCATCATTAGTCATATCATCTCTAAAATATAAATCATTGAAATCTTTGAAATAAAAGTACTATTTATAACTTTAATTCATATAGAAAATAAACCTTCTTGAGGTTTAACATTGTTAATAGATTTATGTTCTTTTTCAATTGATTCAACTGTGTCTAATTTTTTTCAACACAATAAATTTGAGTTCCAATTTTTAAAATTCCTTCTAAAACATTGACTCCTATAATTAAAGGATTTTTTTATTAATGAACATTATAGTTTTAAGAAAACAAGGAAAAATTGCTTCTTTCTTCTTCACATTTTTTTTATGAAAGAATATAACTATCAAATAAATTATAAATAACTTCATCATTTAAAATTTTAAATCCACATTGATCTGCATATTGTGGAGCTTCTGGTAAAATTTTATTATCAAAACATTATATAACCAAATCTTCTTTTTATTGATTCTAAGATTGTGAATGTATATTTGCATTTTGATTACATCTTTTTTATTTAAATTACCAACTCCAACAACATTTACTTTAATTTTTTGATCTTTTAAATAAGTTAAAATAGCTTCTAAAGAACTAAAGTTGAGGCTTAATAAATATCTCACATTGATATTGAAAAAATTAGAAATTAATTTAATGAGTTATTTAGATAAAAATACAATTTACTCCCCAAAAACAAATTCAATTTTATTTACTCGAGAAATGTTTTTTTCAAGTTATAATACTTTTCTTTCAATAAAAATTAAAAATTTAATGGAAATAATGGTGGAAATAAAAACAGAGCAATTAATAGTCCAAATAATGTTATTAAATCTTTGATTAATGAATAAGTTAAAATATCTTTTAATAATAGAAAATATATAATAATTGAAATTTTTAAATGACGTCTCCTCAAGGAAGAGGGGACGGTCAACCTCTCGAAAATTCTTTTATTAATAATGTAATAAATCTTAATAACATTAATTAAAATATTATTAATATTATTCATAAAGAAACCAAAGTGAAAAATGATGTTATTAACTTAAATTTAAATAAATAATCAATTTAATAATTATAATAAGATAAAGAATGAAAATTATAAAATAGAAATCCAAATGTTCATGGTATAATAAATAATAAAGAAAAAGTTGATCAAAGAGAAAAACATGTAGAAGTTAATATAATCTGATAAATGAAAATATTAATGATAATATTGGCTTTATTAAAAATAATAATACTGAAGGAAAAGATAAAAATGTCTTTAAAAAGGATGATAATCATAGACAAACGAATTTAATCTTTGTTAGACAAAATTAATTAAACAGTTATTATTTATGAATTTTTTATTAGTATTTCTATAAGTTTTTATCACATATTGTTATTATACTTTATGAATATTTGAAAAATATAAACAAAACTTCAATTAGTAACAAATTTTAAGTAATAATAAATTTAATAATACTCTTCAATTAAACTATTTTTTGGAGCATTGAAATCATTAAAAAGAGAACTTTCAAAATAACCATTATTATCTCTTTATTTTTATTTGAAAATACATTTTTGTTCCTTCTTCAAAATAATTTATATTTATATATTCTTTTATTCTATTTTCAAAAAATTTAAGTTTTAATTTATACATTTATTAAAATATCCCAAAAAAAAAAATTTATATAAATAAAAAAATGAAATCTCAAGCATCATTCAAACAAACAACAGAACAAAATTCAAATGATATATTAGCAAATTTTGATTTTTCAGAAATAGAAGAAAAAGATCCATCATTATCAGAAGGACATAAATTATTATATGATAGAGAAGTTCCATTTGAACTAAGATTAGAAGATTCTAATGGTCCTCAAGAAGTTGCATCTTTTGAAGCAATTAGATGTAAAATTTTATTAGGAGGAGATGAAAATTCACCATCTCAAATTAGAATTGAATTATCTTGTGAAAATGATTTATTTTTCCATTTTACAAGTGATGTTGATGAAGAAACTTTTAAAGTAATGCAAGATAATCAAAAATTATGCATTCAATTTAATGAATATAGTAATTTAACTAAGAGATTATTAAATAATTGTATTAATGAACCACAAAGTTATATTGCTGTTTTTATTATGCAAAAAGAAGGAACTGCTAGATTAGATTTTATTCAAAATATTGAATATAAATTTATTGAATTATTAAGTATTGATTTTGTTAATTCACCTGATGATACTGTAAGAAGACAAATTGCTTACAGATATAATGCTTTGAGAAGTAAATTGGAATTAATGCAAAATAGAATTCAAACTATTAGTAATATTGTTAAATTAAAAAATCCTTCTTTGTTATTACAAATTCAGAAAGCTCCTTCTAAATTAAATAGTAGTTCTATGAGGAATAATACTTCCACAATGAAATAATAAATAGATTTTTTTTTAATTTTTTTTTTTGATTAATTATTTAAACATTCTTTTTTTTAAGATTGAGTTGTATTTTTATAATTAAAATAAATCTTGTTGATAAAATTAAAGATTTTAATTTGAAAGAAAAAATTGAAAAATTTAAAGATTTATATTATATTAATCATTTATCGAAATTATAAAAACTTAAATCCTGAAAAAAAGATTGATAGATTTATTTATTATTATCCCAGGGTTTATTTTATTTCTTCAAATATGTATAAGTTAACAAATGGAGTAGATACAATGATTTCTTTAAATATAGATTAATATCTTGAAAGGAAAAATTACTTAAATAATTTTGTTTTAGACTTCATGTAATCAAAGAAAACAAAATTACCTGAAAATTTATATATATTTACAAAAAATAAAATACAAATAAAATTTTTTAATTTTTAATTATAAAGGCAAAACAGAAGTACCAAACAAAGCAGAGAAAACTAAATCATTTTGTAAACTTGTTTCTGCTGTGATAACTTTATTAATTTTTTTTATATCATCAATTCTTGCTTTAAATATCCTTAATTGCTTTTCTTTTAATTCATCACTTTTTTTTTGTAAATAATCTAATCTACATCTTAATGTTATAATATTTTCCAAATAATTTTTTGTTTGACTATCTTTTTCAATAATATTTAAAACCGAATTTAATTGATCATAATTTTCATCAAAATTTCCTCCTTTTTCTAATAAAGTTTCTTTTAAATCTTTTGTGATATTTGCGATTTTTAATTCTTCTATTTTTTTTTCATTTTGATATTTAAAAGTATCTTTATGTCTTGTTAAAACTTTATTAAATACTTTATTTAAATGTTTATCTGTAGTTGACATATTTAATCTTTGTTTTTTTAGATTTTCCAATTCTTCTTGTATTAAACTTTTTCTATGATGTTTAACTCTTAAAGCAGCATTTGCCATTCTATTAAAATATTCATATTTTTTTTCAATGCTATTTTTTTCATTTTTATCTTTCATAACTTTTACAATTATTTTTAATTGAGTAATTTCAAGAGCAATATTCGCTTGTTCAATTAAATAATCACATTCTTGATGATTTAAAAATTTTGGAAAGTGAAAATATTCTAAATCTGTTTGTAATTCTAATAAAAATTTTACACACCAAACTAAACCATCTTTTCTTACATCATATCCTTTTTTTAATATATCTAAAAAATATTCTCTTTGACTTGATAAAATTGATAATTTTACTAATTTAATATAATTTTCTTCATCTTTTACAATATCTATTTCTTGTTTTTTTTTGTTTTTTAAATCTTCTAATTTTTTTAAATCTAATTGATATTTTTTGAATAAATCTTTTATTTTATATTCTAAAGTATTTCTTTCAATTGCTTTTTGTCTTGTTATAAGCATTGTTTCTTCTTTTGAATATTTTCCTTCTTTTCTCAATTTTTCTAAATATTCTTGATTATTTAAAATTTCAATTTTTATTTTATTTTTTTCTTCATTGAATTTATTTATTAAATTATTAATATCAATAAATATTTTACTTAATTGACCTTCTTTTTCAATTCTTTCATTTTTTTTATCCATATATTTAAGAGTTATAGTCATTAATTCTTTTCTTTGATAATTTTCTTGTCCAACTTTTTCTTTAATTACTCTTCTATAAAATTGAGAATTTAAATTAGCTTGAGTCACAGAATTAAATGATTGTGATTCAAAACCAAAATTTTGTTCCATTTCTCTTTGTTTTCTATTTTCCATCATAGAAGATAAATTAAATTTATTTTTTGTTTTTGCAATACTATTTAATAATATTAATCCTTGTTCTTCTTGATTTTTTTTTACAAAATTATCAAATATTTTATTCTTAGGATTTTTATTTTTTAAAATATTTTTTAATTCTCCATTAGAAGCTTCTAATATTTTTTGATAATTTTCTAATTTTTCTAATTTAAGGGAATTCCTTGTTTTTTTATATAATTGACTTAAAGAATCATATAAAATATCTGAATCATTTTTAATATGAATTAGATTTTCAATATCCCAATTTTTTAATTTTAAAACATCCATTTCTCCTGTTCTTTCAGTTATTGTATAATTTTTTGTATATGAAAAATTTGCTGATCTTTGAGATCTTGAATGTATACTATTAAAAAAATCTTTCATTGATAATTGTTTAGAAGTTTTTTTTTGGGATTTAATCATTTTTAAATTAGATATTGTTTTACTTAAAGCATCTCCTGATGTTGTTGTAGTGGTTATATCTAATTTTGAAGACATATACTTTTTTTTAAAATTGTTTTTTTATAATATAATTTTAATGTTTATTATAATAATTATAATTGGATTTTTGAATTTTATTATATGACTAGAATTTAATTAACTTTTTATAAGTTTATGAATAACTATTAAAAGATTTTATCATAAAAAAATATTGTAAAAATAAATTCAGTCAATTATAAAATATATCAAACAAAAAATTATCATATAAAAAAAGTAAATTAAAGTTCAATTTTTATAGATATGAATATCTTTTATCATTATAATATTGATTTTTTTCTAATCAATATTTAACAAAATATAATTATTTTTTTACTTTTTCAGTTTATATTTTAAATAAATTTAAATAAATAAGAAATGGGAATTTCCCCAATATGGAATTGTTTAATAGCTAATTCAAAAGATAAACAAGGAGGAAATTTCTTCTTAGAAGACTTAAATAACCAAAAAGGAAACAAAAATAATAATATAAACAATGACAATGTCCGTAATTCAAATATTTCAAAAGAAAATCAATTAAATAATTTTAATGAAAATAAAAAAGAAAACATTAATTCATTAAAAAATAATTCTTCTTCAATGTTTGACCAAAAAAATGAATCTGTTCAAGGTAATAGTTTTATTATTAAAAATAAAATGAATAAAGATTCTTTTGTTAATCCAAAGAAAAAAGATACTCAAGATTCAACAGATATTGCCTTAAATAAAGAAAAAGAAAATAAAAAAGATAAAAAAATAGAAAAGGAAAATAAAGAAATTAAAAAAGAAGATAAAATAAAAGAAGAAAAAATTGAAAAAGAAAAGAAAAAAAAAGAAAAGAAAAAAATTGAAAAATCTAAATTTGCTAAAACAATTATTATTTGTGGTCCAATTGAATCAGGTAAAACCTCTTTTTCAATGAGATATTGTGATAATAAATTTGATAATTGTTATATTCCTTCTTTTGCTAATGAAATTTCTTCTAAACAACTTATATTGAATCAAGGAGAAAAAAGATTACAATTAAAATTTATTGTAACTAATAATATTGATGATATAGATGATGTTGATTGTTATTTTGTAATATATGATGTAAATTCAAATAAATCTTATTATGATGCTAAAAAATTAATTGAAGATAATTTATTGACTGAAAAAATCACTATTTTTTTAATTGGAAATAAAAGTGATTTAAAATGTGTGGTTAATAAAAAAGAAGTAGATGATTTTTGCATAAAATATAATTTATATAATTATTATATTTCTGTTAAAAATAATATTGGAATTTCTTCTTTAATGCAAAAATTTGCAGAGTTATTTAATAGTGATGATAATTGAAGGTATTGTCAGATTTTTTAATTTGTGGCTTTATAATTCATCATATATATATATGTTTTTATAAATAATGCTAAAATTTACAAACATTTTAAATTTAGCCTTTTAAATTACAAGCCAGTTATTTATAATGTTATTTATATATTAATTATTTCATAAATAAAAAGTATTTAATGAATAATTCAGTAAATAAATAATTAAATTATCTTTATTATAATTTAAAATAATGATTAATTAAAAATAAGAAAATAAAAAATAAATTTTTCAAAAATTTAAATGTACTAAAAAATCAAATAAACTTTATTTATTTAATGACACTTAAGTCAAAATATTTGAAATAAAAAAAAATATTCTATCTTCAAACAAACAAAAATAAATTCCTAAAAATTACATTTCTCAATTAAAATTTTTGATTATTTTTAACTCTCTTGAACAATATTATTTAATTTTAGAATAACTCAATATGAGAAACTTTCCAAATATTTTACCTAAGTTATTTTTTTCTTAGCCTTATAAAATTTATTATTTTAAAATTATTAAATTTTTATTTAGTTATCAATTCATATCCTTTATTAATAGAAAAATATTTTTTAATTATATGAAAATTTGAATTATTTTTTAGTTTGAGACAACAAAGCCAAAAAATATAAATCTCAAATAAATTTCAAAAAAAAAAAAAAGAAAAAAAATTAAATAAAAAAAATCTTATAGTGTGTAAATATATGAAAAACAAAAACCTTGATGAAAAAATAAAAAATTTAAACAACAGATTCAGAAGCAGCAGCTAACTTAGGCCATAAATCAGCACATTCTTTAGCAATAGGTCCTAAAATAGAGCTTCCTTTCATATCACCTTTATTCGAGACAATAACCCCAGCATTATCTTGGAAATAAATAAAATAGCCATCCCTTCTTCTCCAAGGTTTTCTTTGTCTGACAATAACAGCATATAATACTTTTTTTCTTAAATCTGGTTTTCCTTTCTTACATGTACAGAGTACCATATCTCCTACTGATGCTGCTGGAAGTCTGTTCAATGCTGCTTGAATTCTTTTTGCTGCAAATATATATAAATTTTTTGCACCTGAGTTATCTGCACAGTTTATTAATGCTGCGACTGGAAGACCTAATGCCATTTTCAATTTTGTTCCTTGCATTGCACTCTTTCCTTTCTTTACACTCATTTTATTGTTTTAAATAGATATTTATTTATTTTTTTTATTTTATTATTTTTTATAATAATTATTATTTTTTATTGTTTTTTTATTAGTTTTTTTTTTATTTGTTTTGGTTTTTTTTATTGTTTTTTTTTATTCTTTTTTAAAAAAAAAAAATATTTTAAAAAATATTTTGGAAATGAAACTAATTAAACGATAATTAATAAAAACAAATAGAAAGATAATTAATGTATTATATAGATAAAAGGAAAATATTAAATTTAATTAACTTCAAACAAAGAAAAAAAAACATAAAAGCTTAAACTTCATTCTCTTTTTCATTAGAATATTGACTAGGGCTTCTAATATTTTGATTTTCATTAATATCATTACAAATTAAATTATTATTATTATTATTATTAATATTCCAATTATTATCCTTTTCCATTTTTTCATTTTCAGAAAAATGAGGTAGATTATTAGAATGTTTATAATAACAAAATTTACAAGTAGGTCTATAAGATTCTGCAGAACCTATTAAAATAAGTTGATTAGATCTAACAGTTCTCATAGTAAAACCAGCTATTTTATGACAATAATAACAATAAGCTTTCATTAATTTAATTTTATCTGCTTTTGAAATTAATTCAGAAATATTAGGAAAAGGTTTCATTAAATAATCACCACTTAAAGCTGCAACAATAATAATTTTTCCCATAAAACATAATTCTTCACATATTCTAACTAAATCATCAAAAAATTGACCTTCATCTATTCCTATTACATCATATTCTTTTAATATTTCTTTTTTTTCTGTTAAATGTAAACATACTAAAGAATCATATTTTACTAAATCATGTGTTACTATTTGATTTTCATCATAACGTTTATCTCCTATAAATTTTATTACTACTGTTTTTTTATTCTTATATGAATATTTTCTCACTGTTTCTATTAATCTAGTTGATTTTCCACTAAACATTGGACCTATTATTAATTTTATTTTTCCTCCTTCTTGCATTTTTTTTTTGAGCTTTTTTATTTGGGTTTTTTTAGTTTGATTTTTATTTTTATGATTTTTTATTTAAATGTTTTTACACTTTTAATACCGCGTTATTCAATTTTTAAGTTTTTTTATAATTTTTAAAAATATTTCTTTTAATTTTATTCTTTGGGTTTTTTATTTTTAATTTGGTTATAAAGGGTTATAAAATGTATAATAATTATTTCATATTTAATTGTTTATTTATATTTAATATTCATTAATTTAATTTTAATCTTCTAAATCTAATATAACTAAAATTTGAGTTTTATTGAAATTTAATTCAAATAATGTTTTATCAAAATATTCTTCTTTTAAAGGAAAATATGGTTGAGAAAAAGCAAGGAAAAATTCTTTTGATTCTAATTCAGAATATAATTTATCATCAAGACTAATTAAATATGTATATAAAAGTTCTACTTTATCAGAAATTAAAAATTTTCTTTCTATTCTTTTATCACTTGGAAATTGAAATTGAATAAGTATTGTATTTAAATCATTTAAATTTGGTTCTTCTGGAAGTTTATTTTTTGCTTCTTTTGGTTTTTGAAGAAAAATTTTATTTATTATTTTAATATTTTTCAAAGAATTTTTTTTATTCAATTTTGGATTGATAAAATTATTATTTAATAATTTATTATTATTATTATCATTATCTTTCTCATTATTATTATTATCATTAATTTCTTCATTTTTTTCTTCTTTATTATTAATTTCTATTTCTTTTGTTTCTGATTCAATTTCATTATTTTGTGCTTTATATTTTTTTAAAGCTTGAAGAAAAAATTTAGGAAAATTATTTATATTATTCTTTTTAATTTCATAAATTTCCTTTACACTGCTTTTAATAAAACCTTTTTTACTTAAATTATTATAACAAAAAAGTAAAACTGGACAATTTAAAACTTTATCTAACTTTAATTCTATTCCAGAATTAAAGTAATTATCTTTTAATACAACACAATATTTTTGAATTTTTAAAAAAATATATAAATTCTTTTTCATAAAATCTAAAAAATTTTTTAGTGTTTCAAAAGATTCATCATCATAAATAAAAAATAAACATAATTTTTTTTGTAAGTTTTTTTCTAAATGATTTTTATTAATTAAAGCAGGAATTCCATCAAATATAGAATTAATAGTATCTCTATTTTTAATACAATTTTTACACATTTCTAAAGACATAAAATTTGTTAATATATTGGATAAATTTTTTTCAGTTAATAAATCATTATTATTTACATTACAAGGGTCAATATTATTATTATCAAAAAATTCATCAATCGCATTTTCAATATCAAATTTATTCTTTTTTAAATATGCTAATGCAAAATTCTTATTTGAAATATTGGTAATTTTCATAAATTGATTAACTAATTCACTTTCATTAATATTCATTAAATAACTTTACAATAAAAATAAAAAAATTAAATTAAAAATATTAATTTGAAAAATAAATGAATAAAAATAATTAAATAAAAAATTAAAAAGAAAAAAAAAGAAAAATTATAACAAAAGCGAAAAAAAATAATAAAATCGTAATAAAAAAATATAACCAAAAACCTCTTAATAAAGAAATAATACTTCTTAAAAAAATGGATAAAAAACCAGAAGATGGAATATCAAAACCTAAAGCACAAATAAGAGGAAATAGAATAGGTTCAAAAACAGCACCAATAGAAACTGATACAGATTTTAATTTTGATGTTGATAATAATGAAGATTATATATCAACATATAATTATTTTATATATTATAATTCAATTAAACCAAGAGATCCTCGTTTACCAAAACCTACATATAAACAAATGCCAGATATAGAATATATTAAAGAAGGAATCAAAGACAAAGAAATTAAAGAAAGTGAAGAAGATTTTAATGATATTAATATTGGAAAAAATATTCATCAATTTTTAGGTGAAGATGAAAAACTAGATAAAATGATGAATAATTTAAATATAAAAGATAATTCTAATTCACCGAAAATTAATCAAAATATTATTCCTGAAGAAGATTATGATGTTAAGAAACATAATTTAGATGTTAATAAGAATTTAAATAATTTTAATATGAATTTTGGAAATCAAACGAATATTAAAAATAATGAAATGGCTCCTACTCCAATGGATTTTTTAAATGTTCAAAATCAAAATAATCAAATTAATTATCAAAATATGATTAATAATCCTTTTGGTTATGGAATAATAAATAATAATAATAATGAAATGAATTTCTATGGTAATAATAATCAAAGTAATAATCAAATGAATAAAGAAATGGATAATAATTTAGGAAATAATTATTCAAATATGAAAAATAATAATATGAATGAAATATATCAAACTTCTCCTTTTATAAATATGAATGATCCTTTTCCAAACTTTAAAAATATGTATGCAAATAATATGATGAATATGGGAATGAATCAAATGCCAATGAATAATATGAATGTTCAAAATATGCAATATTTCAATGTTTATATG
Source organism: Isotricha intestinalis (assembly GCA_023807065.1). NCBI lineage: Eukaryota > Ciliophora > Litostomatea > Vestibuliferida > Isotrichidae > Isotricha > Isotricha intestinalis. The sequence continues at coordinate 16,776 of JAJJLU010000059.1, forward strand.
AATAAAATTCAAAACCCAAATAATTTTTATCAAAATCCAAATATGTACCAAAGACAAGGAGGAAAAATATCAAATATGAACAATAATAATTATAATGGAAATTATATAAGAATTGATAATTATAATAATCAATTAATGAGAAGAAATCAAATAAACGAAACAGCAACTTTTGAAATTGTATATTCTTCAATTCCAGATATATGTAAATCTCATTCAGGTAGTAGAATATTTCAAAAAATATATGATGAAGGTACAGAGGAACAAAAACAAAAAATAATAGATAAATTAAAGCCAGAAGTTTACTTATTATCAAAAGATGTTTTTGGAAATTATATTATTCAAAGATTATTAGAAAGTGTATCTCCTCAAAATAAAAAACTATTAATATCTCAATTATATAATAAAATAAAAGAATTAACACTACATATGTATGGTTGTAGAGTGATTCAAAAAGCAATAGATTTAGGAGATATAGATGATATAAGAAGACATTTAGAAGAATTACAAGGAGATTTAATTAATGTGTTCAAGATCAAAATGGAAATCATGTAATTCAAAAATTAATAGAAAAATTACCTAAAGGAGAACATACTCCTATTATTAATGCTATTAAAGGAAGAGTTTATCAATTAAGTATTCATCAATACGGTTGTAGAGTCATTCAAAGAATATTTGAATATTGTACTCAAGAAGAAAAAGATATTGTTTTAAAAGAAACTTATGAAAGAATTAATGAATTATGCTTAGATCAATATGGTAATTATGTAATTCAAAATATTATTGAAAAAATCAAAGACAATGAAAAAATTTATACTGGAATTCAAGGAAAAATTTTCGAGTATTCTTTACATAAATTTGCAAGTAATGTTGTTGAAAAATGTTTAGCTTTAGGTAATAAAGTTCAAACTCAAAGAATTGTAAATGAAATTATTGAACAAGATAATAAAAATAATAATGCTTTATTATCTTTAGTAAAAGATAAATATGGTAATTATGTTATTCAAAAAATGATTGAAGTTGCTGATTTGAAATCTAAAGAAATATTGGTTAAAAGAATTACTTCTAGTCAAGTTTTGAAAAAAAGAGATGGATTTAGTAAACATGTTATGGGAATGATTGAAAAATTAGGTTTAACTTCCCTTATAGAACAAAATAATAATAATCAAGGAAATATGATGGGAAATAATAATGATAATAATAATTATAATAAAGGGAAGTAAATCTAACAAAAAAAATTTAATGATTTATATATCCATAAATGGTTGTATAGCATTAATATATATTTTTATAACTTTTACAGAATATAAAGTGGATATATAGAATAAAGAATTTTAGATTTTAAATAATATTTATAAAATAATTAAAAAAAAAATTTTATTTTTTTATTTTTTATTGAAAAAACTTATTTAAATATAAAATATAATATATTTTTTCTTAATGTACAAATAATAGTGAATTTCAATTTTTTTCATTTCTTTGAAAAGGAAGTACATTTTATTTTAAATATTTAATTGTTTTTTTTTGTGTTTTTTTTTGGATTTTTTAATATACATTTTATTTTCATATATATTTTTTGTTTTATTTCTAAGATTGGATAATTATTTATAAGAAAAAAATGATATTAAAAGTAAAAACAGCAAAATAGAAATAAAAAGCCACTTTACAGCAAATAAAATACTTATTTAAAAAATAAATAGTATTACAATTTAAATCAAAATTTAGAAGAAGTTGTGATATTATTTAACTAGATTTTTGTATATTCAGAAATTTTTTTAATTTATAAGTTTATTCAATACCTTCAAATATTTTATCATCTTCATCAAAATAATCCTTTCTAATTGATCGCTTAATATTTGTCTATACTCAATTATATAATAATATAATTTTTATCTTTTACTATCATCACTTAATTTTTTTTTGAACTGTGAGCTTGTTTAAAGAATCATTAAATAAAGAAATATTATTTAATTCATCATTTTTTTCATATAATATTTCTTTTAATTTTTTATTATATGTTTTGTTCTGTTTGCTCTGTTTTTTCTTTACTTGTATATTAATGGTACTTTTAACTCTTCTAATACTTGATATATTCACTTTCTAAATTTCTATATTTTGACATTAATTCTTAGTACTTTTTCTTACTTTCTTCTAATTGAAAAAATGTTTCCTTTAATTTTAAAATCATTATATCTTTTTCATTTAAATTTGGAACTCAGAAATTATACATTATTTTGTATTTTGTTTTTGAAAAACCATAATTAATTTATAATTTAAATTAACAAATTAATTATAACTGAATGAATTATATAAAAAAATAAAGTTTATTTTATATAAATTCTTTAAACTATTCAAAAAGAAAAATATGATGTTTAATAAATCTTACAAATAGTTGCATATTTAATAATTACATTAACAAATTCGCTCTTCATAATTCTATATTTTATTATAACATCTTTCTCAAAGGTTTTGAAAAGTCTCACAGGTGTAATATTTTTTTTTCTATTTTTTGGGTAATATTTAAATGATAAAAATATTTAATTACTTCTGACAGATTATTATTTATGTTCTTTCTGTGTAATTCTTTAATCATTTATCTAAAAAAATTTTTTGAACATTTAGTTATTCAGCAATTTAATTGATTAGTTAAAAAAATTTTTTTAACATCCTGCCTGGGACTCGAACCCAGAACCCCCAGATTAGAAGTCTGATGCGCTTCCATTGCGCCAGCAAGACGTATATATAATTGAAAGTACTATAAAATATATAACTTTTTCTTAGTTCGAAAAAAATAAGACACAATAAAAATAAGAAGAATATAAAAATAATAAAAATGATGAAGATTAAATGGTTGGAAGATAAAATAATAATAGAAAATAAAGAAAAAGAAGGAATAATTTAAGAAAAAAGAATGATATTTTGATTTATTTGATTTTCAAGTTTTTAAGTTATAGATATTTTTTATTATGTTTAATTTGATTTTATTTGATAAAATTTTACTAAAGAGAAAAGAAAAAAGTTTAATAATTTTACTTCTTTATAGTTTAAATATAAGAAGTTAATTTAATAATTAAAATTATTTTTTAATTTCTATTTTTTATGTGATCATATGTTTATTTATTATTTGATTATCTTTAATTATTATTCTATATTAAATAAAAAGTATAAAGGTATAAAAATTAAATTTGAAAACATTTGTATCCTGATTTTATACTTCATTTTTTTCAATTTTAATATTTTTTTCAATTTCTTCAGCAACAACTTTTTTATTTCTTGAATAATCTTGAATATATTTATCACTAAAAGAAATGTCATTTTCAATTTCAAAAAGAGATTCATTAAAAAATAATGCAATATAACTAAAATAACCTTCAATAAATTCAATTTGAAGTGATTTTCGAATAAAATTATTAAAAAACATATTATAATTATAATATTTTTCAATTAATTTTTCATTTTGAGAAATATTTTTAATATCTTTTAAATTAAAAACAGATAATTTACCTCCAATTAAAAAATATAAAACACAAGAAACTAAAACTTTCATATCTTTAAAAATATGATAATATTCATAAGAAACAGTATCAATAATAAGAAAAAAAGATTTATATAAATCACAATTTTTATCATTTCCAAAAAATAAAGGTAAAGATTCTTTATAATTATTATAATTATCATTTTCTTTTTTAACAAAATCATCCCATTTTTTCATATAATAATCACTCCAAAAGCATAAATTTAAATTTTGAATTTTCCATTTTAAAGTCAATAAAATTTCTTTTTCAAAATTTATTATATCATGTGTTAAATAAGTAAATTTAGTAGTTTCTGCAAAATTTTGAACTGAAGGAACAATAATTTCTTCATTTTTAGCAGAAATTAATAAACAAGTAATACCAACTAATTGATAATCTTTAATTTGTAAATCATTAATTTGAGATAAATAATTATCTATTAAAACAACTGTTGAATGATATGTTTCTCTTTTAAAATTAAATAAACAACAAACTTCCATTATCCAATCTAATAATATTATTCTTTTTCGTGGATCTATTTGAATTAATTTTTCCATATAATCTTTTTTATAAAATATCATCATTGAATCTTTATTTTTCATATTTATATCAAAATCATATTTAATTTTTATTTCTTTTAGACTTATTTGTCTTAATTTCTTTTTTTGAATTTGAGGTGTTGTGTTACATTCTGTTGATTTTGATTGTAATATTTTTTGAGGAGTTGATACTAATTTAATTGGAGTATTTATTTTTTTTTCTTTTAATAATGTTTTTACTCCTTTTGAAACTGAAAATATTTCCTTTTTTATTTTTGATTTCTTTTTTATTTTTGATTTCTTTTTTATTTCTGTTCGTCTTGTTTTATTTAAGAGAAAAAGAGGAACTTCATTTTTTGATAATGTTAATACTTCATTTTTTTCTGACATTTTTATCTTTTTTTAAACACATTTTCTGATTTTTAATTTTTATTATATTTTAAATTAATGTTATTTTTTAATTAATTTAGATTTACTTTCATTAATAATAAAATTTCTGAAGTTTATTTAACATGTTGGGGATTGGGGATTGGGGATTGGGTATTGGGGATTGG
>JAJJLU010000060.1:0-21369 GCA_023807065.1 Isotricha intestinalis
AATCCCCAATCCCCAATCCCCAAACTATTCAAAAATAATTTTATTATTAAATCTTTTTATATAAAAAAAAGAAAAAAAAACCTGAAGTTAAATAAATTAAATTCTTCCTTAAAAAAATTATTATCCATATTATAAATAAAAAAAATTTATATTCTCTAAATAAAATAAATTTCTTAAAATATTAATATAACTAAAAATATAAAAAAAAATAAAATAAAAGTTTTTATTTTTCTTTTGTTATATTAATTTTAAAAAATTCAAATAATTATATCAATTATTTTAATTTTTTTCATGTTTATTGTCAATATTGTTTTTAATAATAATAATTACAAAATTAATTATAATATCAATTTAAACAAAATCCATCTATTTTATATAAAATTATATAAACATTCATATCACATTAAGAGAATAAAATATATTATAACATATTTTAAGAATTTGGATTAAATGGAATATTAATTTTTCTAAGTTCTAATTTAGGACTATAAGTAACTTTATTCATTATTAAATTTAATTTATCTTTTTCTTTTCTTTTTTCACTTTTTATACAATCAGAAACATAATTCATTTCTTGATGATTCATACTTCTATTCCTATTACTTTCGTTTTTATAATTATCATTTATCCAAAGAGATATATTATTATCTTTAAATTGATTTGTATTTTTTGGATTTAATAAGGAAATATCTTTCTTTTTATTTTTAAGCTTTAATTTTTCTGTGATTTCTGTTTGGAAATAAATATCTTTATGAGCATTATAATTATTACTATTATTATATAAAATTGGTTCTATTATTTGTTCAAATAAATTACTTGAAGGAGGAGCATTTTTATTATTTTCTGGAAAAGGAGCAATTAAAATATTATTATCATTTATATCTTCATTGTTTATATCATTTGAAGAACTTAAAGATTTTGTTTTTAATAAATTTATTTCTTCTTTTTTAAAAAAATTCTTCCTTGGAATATTAGACGAATGTTTTTTTGAAATTACACTTTTTTTTAATAGATTTTGATTTTGAATTTGAGAATAACTTTTTGAAATAGTTAAAGATTTTTTATCATTAATAAATTTTGGTAAATTTGAAATACTTGGATTTTCTTTATCTTTTGATATAATATATGATTTTTTCTCTTGAGATATTGATAATCTATTTTTTTTATTTTTTTTATTTTGTTCTTTATCTTTCCATATTTTTAAATTAGTAATATCTACTTTAAATTCTTTTAATTCACCATTTATTTCATTCCAATTTTTTTCTAATAATTTATTTAGAATTTTAGATAAAGCTTCAGTAAATGCTTTTATTTCATTATTTTCTTCTAAATCTTTTCTTTCTTCATTTTCATTGTTAATATCCATTTTATTTTCAGAAATTTTCTCAAAAATTTTTTTTTGATGAATAATTATATTTTTTTTTATTTCTTCTTCATTATTTATTTTATATTTAATAAATTCTTCTTTTAGATTATCTAATTCTTGATTAAGATTATCAATTTTTTCATTATAAATTTTTGTATTTTCATTAATTGTTTTATTAACAAAATTAATATTATTTTTTGAAATTTGATCAATTTGGAAATTAATTTGTTTAATATTATTATTCATTTCTCTTATTTGAATGTTATATTCTAAATTTTTCTTATTTTTAAAATATATAAGACTGTTCATTTGTTCGTTAATATTTGAAAAAAATTCTCCCATGTTTTTAAATTTACTAAATTTACCAATTAATCCTGGAAATGTGAAATTATTTTTTATAATTTTATCACTTTCAATTATTTGTTCATGTAATTCTTTTTCTATTTTTTCTAATTTTAAAGTAAAAGATGTAATTTGATTGTTATAAACTAATTGCTTTTGTTCTAATCCTCTTATTTTTTCTAAAATAAAATTAATATATGCATCTCTTTCTTTTAATTGTAATATAAATTGATTGTTAGTTTCATTCGATGGAAATTTATTTGAAATCATAGATTCAATATTTATTGTTTTATCCTCTAAATTACTTTCTATATTTTTTATTTGTTCATTTACTTCATTTACATTTAAGATATCATTTAAATTTTCTTCCTTTTGATTATTAAGATTTTTTTCCATTCAATTATTTAAATTAAATAAAAATAATGACTTCATTATTTTTTTAAAAACCAAAAAAAAAAAAATAAAAAATAAATTTATTCTTCTCATATTAATTAATTAATGATTTTTTTAAAGTATTTATTATTTGGATAATTAATCATATAATAAATAGTTCTTATTTATTTTTTAAAGGAAAAAAGGTACAACTTATTTTGTTTAAAACAAATAAACACCATATATTAAAAAATAATGCCGTCTGAAAATATTTTTTAGTAATATCAAGTGACATATAATGTGGGTTCAAAAATAAATTTCAAAGTAATTTCTGGATTATATATTTAAAACCATTTTTAAATTTTAATTTGACCCAAATTTTATCCGATAATTTAATTTGATTTCTATTAAATATCCTATAGCGGAAAATTTGTTTTTTATATAAATTTGTTTTATTTTTATTATAATATTAACTTAATTAAATTCCAAACTGTTTAATATTTTTTTAGTCTAAATTATTTTATTTTTTTATGTTTTGTTCTTTACTTTATTTTATATCTGTTAATTTATTTCTATCTTAGATTTACATTGAATATTTTATTTATTCATTTATCTATATTTATTTACCTTCATTTTTTCATTTAAAATATTCTGTATGTTTGATTAATATTATATATTAAATATTAACCATGATTAATTTAACATTCAATAAGATAATTTTTTTCTTTACTTAATTGTTTATCATTTTAAATAAATTTGTAATATTTAAAATTTTTAATATCCATAATTTACAATAAAAAAAAATGAAACCAAAAAATCTAAAAATTTAATATTTGGAAAAAAGCCTTAAATTTTAAACTAAAATATTTATTCTTCTTTATTATTAGATTTTTCTCCTCCTCTTTGATTAGCCACTCTATATAATCCTTTTGCCATTTCTCCTATTTGATCTTTTCTATATCTAGAAACATATCTAATTCTTCTATTAACTGTACTTCTTACTCTAACAATTCTAGCATGAATTCCACAAGATACACAATATTGGTTTTTAATATATAATTTAGGCATTTTATATTTTTCTTCTTCATTGTATACACTCATCTCTTCTATATCTCTTTTTGAACTTCCATCTACCATATTTTTTATTATAAATCTTTTTATTGCTTTGTCTTTTGGACATAATCTAAAACAGTTTTCACAATGAATTGGGTCACTGTGACCTTTGTGATTTTTGTTTCTTCCATTATTTCTTCGCTTTTTTGGCATTTTATTTTTTTTTTTTGGTTTTTAGTTTTTAAATAGATATTTTTTGAAATAATTTATTTTTTAATTTTTATTTTTATTTTTAATTTATTTTGAATTAATTTCTTTTGAAAATTAAAAAATTTTTTCACAGTAATAATTTAGAAGGAATTATAAATAAAATAAAAGAAGATAATTAAGTTATGTTTATATGATTAAGATATTTTATTTGAAGGAAAGATTACAAACAGTAAAGAATAATATTGAATTCAAATAATGTAAAAATTGATTAAAATTTGAAATTATATTATATTATATTTGTCATTTTTTATGTTTTGTTTTATTTTTTTGTATATAATAATTATTTAATTATTTAATTAAATTTTTATTTAATTATATCATTTTTTAGTTATAATCTTTATAATAATTTGATATGTTTTCTTTCATTTTTTCATATTCTTTATTTCTTTTTATAAAATGATTTAATGTATTTTTTGCCATTACCATTGACTCTAACAATCTTTCATTTAATGTTTCATTTCTAGTTAATTTCAATTTATTATAAGTATGAAAATCTCTAATTAAAGGTAAATTATTCCTTCCTTTGTTAATATTATTATTTGTATTATAATAATTAAAAGAACATTCTTCCATATCTAAAATTAATTGTTTAATTTCCTTATTAGTATTATTAGGTTTATCTAGAGATTTATTTTTATTATAACCAGTTGGACCTTTTAAAGAAGAATATTTTAAAGATTTTAATTCATAATCATTTAATCCTCTAATTAGTGAATTTCGATATTTTTCATTTCCTAATGCTTCTACTTGCTTTTTATATGATTTAAATAAAGTTATATTATTTGGTTCTTTTTGAAAATTTGTTTTTATATAATATTTAGGATCAATCATTTTGTTTTTCTTTTCATTATTAATTAATGTTTTTAAATCTGTTTCTTCTTTTAAAAATTTCTTTTTATCAAATTTACTTGATGTGATCATATTTACTATTTTATCTATATTTGAATTCATTTTATTCACTATTAATCTATTATCATGAGTGTTTTCATATATTTTATTAAAATTTTGAATATATATTGAAGGAGTTGAATTTGAAGAAGTTTCTTTATTTTGATTTAATATTTTTTCTGGATTTACAGTTATATTATTTACTTTAAAGTATTTTTTTTTTAATTTTAACATTGTATTATTATATATTAAATCTGGGTTGTTTAATTTAGATAAAAATGAGTTTGTATTTTTTTTATTGTTTATTGAATATCTTGTAATATATTGTTCATTATAAAAAGTAGAAAGAATATCACTTTTTTCTTTTTTTTTCATTACAAATATTAATTAAATTAAAAAATTTAATAAAATAATTGTTTCATTATGAATTATGAAGTAATAGAACAATTTAATGAAAAAATTAAAGAAAATTTAAAATTATTTGATATTGAAACCAAGGATGAGGAATTATTAATTAAATTAAAAGATATTTATAAAAATTTTCCATTTAATGAAATTTCAAATGATAAATTAATTTTATTTTTATATAAAGGAGATTATGTTTATAAATTATTTTATAAATATTCAGAATTAGAAAAAATTAAAGAAAAACTCAAAAATAAATCGGACGAAGAAAATATAATAAAATATAAAAAAATAAAACTGCTTTTTAATTTAATTAAATCTGAAAGAAATGGAAATTTCATTAAAAAAAATATTAAGTTTGAAAAATCTTATAATATATTCAATAAATTTTTGCTTTTTCAATATTATATTGGTCAAAAATTTGAGGAAAAAACAACATTGAGAGAATATATGAAAAAAAATTTGAATAAAATAAATGAAAGATTTGTAGTTTTAATTTGCAGAGAAATAGTTGAATTACTTCAAGAATGTCATGACAAAGAAATTGTTTTATTAAATTTATCACTTGATACATTATTTTTTATAAACAATAATTATTCTAATATTTTTTTCAATGATTTTTCAAAAAGTAAAAGTTTAGATAAAAAATCTTATGAATATAACAATAAGTATTATTTAAAAAGAGAATTTTATAAAATTGATATATATGATTTAGGTAAAATAATGTTTTTACTATTATCAAAACATGAAAATGAAGATGATACTAATTTAATAGAAAAAATTCCTCAAATAAGAAATATTAGTCAAAATATGGAAACTTTATTAGAAAAAATGTTAGAATCTGAAGTGATTTTTAGGTTTAATCTTTATCAAATAATAGATTTTTTAAATATTAATTTTAAAAATATTGAAAAAGAAAATAATATGACAATTAAAATTAATAATTCAGAAAAAGAGTTAACTTTAACAAATTTTACTAATAAAAAAAGAAAAAGAAAAAAATATAAAATTAAAATCTAAAAATTAAATTATTATAATTATTATTGTAAATAATCAATTTAAATAGATTTAATTATTATTATAAATCCATTAAATTAGTATTAATATCTACTTCTATTGAACTATAAGATTTATTTTTTGTAAAATAAATAATAAATAAAATTAAAATAATTGGTGAAACAGAATTAACAATTTGATGAAATAATAAAGTTTTGTACATAAAATTTCCTTCAAAAGTTCCATTTGATAATTGATAAATAAAATATACTATTGAAATTAATGAATAAGAAATTGTACAATAACAAATTAAATGTTTATCTAATTTTATATTCAGTTGACGTAGTGATAACCATAAATATAATATTAATATTTCTCCAATCATTAATTGAGTATAATAAAAAATATATTTTATTTCTGATATATGTAGAATAATATCATCTATCAAAATCAATGTATTAAATAGTGATAAATATGTTTTCAATTTTTCAATTTTATTATCAGTAGAATTAAAGTTTTGGCTTTCATTTTCCATTTTCATGAATAAGAAAATTTTAAAAAAATTTTTAAATATTAGAGATTTTTTTTTATTTTGGAAATTAAATCTTTTATTCTATTAAAATGAAATTTAAAAATAATATAAAGAATATATTTTATTTTTTTGTTTATTAAAAAAATTAATTATTTATATTAATTTATATTCCCTTTTTCAATTGAAATTCATTTGCATTCTAAAATCAAATGTTTCATTCTTTTGAACAATATCATTTTGTTTATTAATTACATTATTAGGCTTAATAATCTATCTTTGGAAATTTATTAAATTTCAATTAATTCATTTTTTAATTTGAAAAAAAAGGTTAATCTTTATATTTATAAAATCTTTCAATATTTTTTATTCTTTTTTTCTCAAAACTCAATTTTAATTTATTTCTGGGAGTTTTTAAATAAGTAATATATTGTATTTTTGGAAGTGTATAAACCTTTTTAGAAGAAAAATTTTCAGTTTGAATTGTGTTATAAGGATTAGATTCCTCTGTATTAGTTCCAGCATCACAATATAATTTTAGTTTATTATTTTCATTTTCTTGTTTTTCTTCTTTAATCCTAAATTTACTTTTAAAAAAAATTTTTTCAGGAATATCATGAGAAACTGAAGTTTGATGAATTTGATATTTATTATTGATATTATTTGATTGAAATTTAGTACTTTTATTTTTAATATTATTATTTATATTATTGCCTTCACTTAATATATGAGAATGTTTATAATTATTTGAAGTTATATTTCTAAAATAATTTTCTTGTAAATTTGATTTTGATTTATTTTGAATTCTTTTTTGAAAATATTTTTCCATTTTTGATACAATATTTTTTTCAATTATTTTTATGATTTTATTATTATCTTCTTCTTTTTTTTTTACTCTAAATTCTTGAAAGTTCTGTTTGGGGAAAGTAAATCTCTGAATTAAATTTAATTTTGGATTATGAAATAAATTGTTTTTATATCTTAAGTTTACTAAATCCACATCTAATATTTTTTTCTTTGCCATTCCAAATTTATCATTTAATTCACCAATGTATTCAATTGTTAAACCAGATCTATCACTAATAGCTCTTTTTTCTATGTCTATTTTTAATTTATTAAATCTTAAAATTGGAATTTTATGCATATTTAAAAAAAAATTAATGGAATTATAAAAAATAAAAATTTTTCAATTAATAAATAAATTTATTGTGTCTTTTAAATCTTTTTTATATCCTTCTTGTTTGATATTTTATTAAATTAAAAAATAAAAATATTAATTTAGATGAATTTACAACATTTAAAGTTTAATTAATTCTTTATAAATTTAACGAAAAATATTTAAAATATGTGAAGTTTTCTTGAATATTTAATCAATTGTGTATAAAAGAAATTAAAGATAAGTTATTGAAACAAAGTCAGGAATTATATAAATGTAAAATTCTTTAAAGAAGATTAATCAATTAAATAAAGAGAAGTCTAATATCAAAAGAGAAATAGATTAAAAAAAAATTAAACAAGAAATTGGAAAGTTTATTCCTTTCATAAAAAATTGAAGAATAAATTTTTGTTCTTTTATTCAATTTACAATATGTAGTATTTTCATTATCCTCTAAATAAGTAGGATTCTTTATTTCATATTTTTTTAATTATTAAATTATTATAATTATTTTCAAATATTTTGAAATTTGAAAAATAAATAATTTTATAATGTCTGAAATGATTTTAGAATCTTTTTATAATTATTTGATTAATATAGGAATGATTAATATTAATTCTGTTAATCAATTAAATAAAATTTTTCATGAAGTTATTAGTAAAAATCCAAATATTGATTTCCAAAATGCAATGAGTGCTTCGTTAATGTTTTTTTTAAATCATATGACTGAAGAACAACAAAAATATACAAGTTTGAATTTAATTATTAAATTCTTAGAAAACAATTATTTAGAAAAAATAAAGAAATTGAAAAATATTTTTTATATAAAATCAAAAATATCAAAACTTAAATTACATAATTTTTTTTACAAATGGAAAAAAAAGAATGAAATAAATAAATCAAGTTCAACATTAAATTCAAATAAAAAATCAAATACTTTATTTAAAATATATAAAGACAATTCCACACATAAAATAAATTCAAAATCAAATTTAATAAAAAATTCTTCAATTCCTCAAGAAGCTTCTTGGATCACAAAAGAAAAAGAATCTTTAAGTCATTGTACATTCAATCCAAATATTAATAAAAATAAAATTAGATTAAATTCTCAACCAAATAAAAACATTTCAGTTTTTGAAAGATTATATGAATATAATCAGAAATATTCTGCAAAAAAACAATTAAAACAAGTTGAATATGAAAATATAAAAAATTCTCAATTAACTTTTAAACCTTTGAAATTAAGTAATAATATTTTTCAAAAATATATAAAAAACACTCCTCCATATTTAAAAGAAGGAAAAAAATTTATTGAAAATAAAAATTCTCTTCAAAATAAAACTGAATATGTAAATAACTATAATAAAGAAAATTATAATCAAAATAAAAGTAAAAAAAATCAATTTTTACATTGTTCTAATTCTTGTGTTGATTATAATCAAATTACCAAATTATATTATCAATATAAAAAAGCTAAAAATCAAGAAAATAATGGTTTTGAAAAACCTTTTAAACAAAATATTAATACTCTAATAAGAAGTGATTTAAACAATATAAGTTTAGATAAAGATAATTTTAATGAAAATAAATTTGGTCATAAAAATATATATACTAAAACGCAAAAAGAAGAGATTACTAAAAGAATAGTAGAAAGATTATATGGTGATTATAATAATTCTAATAATGAAGAATAAAACAATTAAATTATTAGTTTTTGTAAATCTAATTTTTTAAAATCAAAAAAATCTCAAAATAAATAATTTATATATATTCGAATCATTAATTTTTTTACTTTTATTCTTTAATTTAAATTTGATAATTTATTAATAGAAATGGGAAATAACAATGTATAATTTATTTAACAATTTAGTGTTGTGAAGTTGCTAATCAAATAGATGAAAAATCAAATGAAATGAAAACAAAAGGGAAATCAGTAAATAATAAAATAGGAACAGATTCAGAAAATTATGAAGAATATAGAGCTTCAAGGTTAAAAAATATAAATATTAATAATAATTTAATTTATAATAATGTTTCAAATAATCTACAATATGGATTAGAAGGAAATGAAATTGATAAAATTAAAGAAGTATTTTCAAAATCAAAAAATTTAAAAATTGAAATTATTAGTTCTTCAATAGGACCTCAAAGCTCAATTTTAATAATTAATCCTTTGGGATTAGAAAATGGAAAAAGAAAAATAAAAGATGGTATTTCTTATTTTGGTTATGAAGAAAATATAACAAATCCTACTATTGATTATTTGATTAATCCAAGAGATAAACAAATAGATGAAAGATTTAAAGGAAAACATTTTCAAATAAGATTTAATCCATTAGATTTAAAATATTATTTAAAAGATTTAGGACATGGATTTGGAACGTTTATAAAAATTATAAATTTGATAGAAATAAAAAATAATTTCCTATTAAATATTGGGGAAAATTATATAGTATTTACAATAGGTTTAGAAGAAGATATGATTTTAAATGAAAATTTTTCAAATAAAAATTCAGAAGATAGTGATAATATATTAAATGTAAAAATATTTTCAAGTGATATTAAACATGGAATATTATCTTTTTCTCCTTTAAAAAGTCCAATTACAATTGGAAGAAGTCCTAATTCAGATATATTAATTGATGATAATATGTTATCTAGAATTCATTGTACTGTTCAATTTATTAATGGAAAATGGTTCATACAAGATGGAAGTATTAATCAAAATGGAGAAGTTAGAAAAAGTACTAATGGTACTTGGATTTATGCTTATGAAGAAGTTATTATTGTTGATAAAATGACTTTTAAAGCTAATCATAATTTATTTATTTGTAGTTATATTGATTCAAATGAAAAAATGGAAAATGAAGATAATTAATTTTTATCTTTTTAATGTTTTTATTTTTTTTTAATGTATAGAATAAAATTGAAAATTTAAATTATTTAATTAATCCATTATTAACTTTTCTCTTTTGAATAAAAGAGTTAAAATGACAATTTTTTCAAATTAATTTTAAATTAAAATAATGATTAATACCTAATTTTCCCAAGAAAATGTTATTTTTTTAAATAAATATAAATTAATATTTTTATTAGGAAATCAAGAGCAGAAGAATTATTAGTTAAAATAATCATAAATCAAAAATATAAATTGGTGCATTGCCTTTTTAAAAGATATTTCAAACTATAAATTTAATATAATAAGATTTTATCAACTGTTTCAAATAATCACATGTTTAAAAAAAAAAAAAAACAAAAATGTTTTATCATTATTATAACATTAATATTATATGAAAGTTGAAATTAATAATATTTTCCAATAAAAAAACAAAATTTTTCAAATAAAAAATGATGAAAAAAGTAAAATCCATTTAAAAAAAATTAAAAAATTTAAAGCAATCAAAATAATAATAATTCAAAATTTTTAATAAAAAAACAATAAAATATTTTTAACATTTAAATATAAAATCTTATTTACTTAGAAGCATATTTGATAGTCCATTCTTTTGCAGTTTTCTCAGCATCTTTCCTATCTTTTAACCAATGATCATTGACTTTTTCATTAAGTGGATCAGCAGTATTAGGTTCATTAAGTAAGCTTTGAATAGATAATAAAACAGCTCTAATTTGCAAAGCAGGACTCCAATTTTTTTTTAAAATATCTAAACAAATTCTTCCAAGAAAATCAATATTTGGATGGTAAATTTTAGTCATAAAAATACATTTTGGAGGAACCATTGGATATTCTTCAGGTAAATATAATTGAAGATGAAATTTTCCTCCATCATATGGACTGTCTTTAGGACCTGTTATTATCACGTTGAAATATCGAGGATTATCTGAAAATGGCTCTGCAGATATTCCACTTATTGGATCTTTTTTTAACTTTTGAGTTTCTTTTATTATTCTTTGGTTAACTGACATTTTATTTTTTTAAATATTTTTTTTATTTAATGTGGTGTTTATTTATTTGTTTTTATTTTTCTTTCTTTTTTAAAATGTTTTTATTTTACAAAGATATTTATTTTTTTATTTGAAAATTTTTGACTTATTATTTATTTTATGATTTTAAATTAATTTTTATTTGTATTTTTTATTAATTTTTTATTTTATAAATATCAATAATTTTACCTATATTTAACAAAATTTAAAATATAAATCCCAAAAAACAAAGTGATTAAAAGATTTTACTCCTATTTATGGATATTATAAAGAAATAATTTGAAAAAATAATATTGTTTTAAGAAGAGATGCTAAATAAAAGTAAAAAAAGTATAATTTGTTAAAAACGATTCTTGTTTTTATATAACTTAAAGAAAATATTTCTTCTTTTATTAAATAATTAAATATTGTTATGTTTGAGTTGATATAAATCCTTTGAAGTCAAATAAATTAAATTTAGAATATTCAAAGTGTTTGAGTAGAATTTTATTAAAGATTGTATTTATAATTATAAAATTTAATAGAATATTTATCTATATTTATTTAAAAGATTATTATAAAGATATTATGTTTTTGGATTTTTTGTATATTTAACAAACAATTACAATACATTAAATATATTTAATATTTAAACCAAATATTTCTTAAAATGTATTATCAAAATTATTTTTATTTATTTAAATCATTTATATTTCCTATAAAAATACTTTATTGAGAATTTTTGGTGCTTAAAATCTATAATTCAACCAAATAATATTACTATATATCAAAGGACACATTATTATAAAATTATATATATAATAAATTCTATTTTTAATTGTCATTTGAAATTAATTCATTAAAAATATCATATACTAAATCTTTATCAAAATTATTTTCATATTTTTCTAAAGCATTAATCAATTTATTATTTTTAGAACTAAATAAATTTTCTAATTGTTCTTTTTGTGAAGAATTAAAAGAAGAATGATTTAAAAGAATATAAAAACTTTCCTTATGAGAATTATATAAATCTGCAATTAATTTTAAAGTTTCAATAAATTCAATATGATCTTGAGAAACAGCATAAACTTCAAAAGCTGAAAATAATGCTCTATCATTTTGTTCTATTTTTTTATTAATTATTTCAAAAGTCTCTTCATCAAAACAATCTTCTTTATGTAAAAGAGAAATAATTTCTTTTTGTTTTATTAATATTTTATTTTCTATTTTTTCTTCATTATGTAAAAAGAAACTTAAATCTTTTTTTGATTGTTTTATTATTTCTGGAGTTACAGATAAATCTGAATTTTTATTTTTTGTAATTTTATCTTTTTTACTATCTTTAACTTTACTTTTTGATTTTATTTTTCTTCTATTCTTTTTATTTTCTGGTTTTGTTTTTAAATATTCATTCACTTTACTTTTAAAATCCATTAAAGATAAATTTTTATGTGTATAAAAATCATCTATTATATTTTTTAAAGTATCATCTTTTGAATAATTATCTTCTATTATTTTTATTTGATCAAAAGTTAATAAAATTTTTTCTTTAATATCATCCATAATTTCTTCTAAATAAAGAGTTTTATTATTATTATTAATATTTATATTATGATTATGTTTTGGACTTGAAGATCTTTGTTCTAATTTTTCTAAAATACTTCCTGTATGTCTTTTTTGATTTAAAGATTTAATTTCTTCTTTATATAAATTTATATTGTGTGTATTTTTATATTGTTTAAGAATATTTAAAATTTTTTGATTTTGACTTTCTATTAAATATTTAATTTTTGATTGTTCTTTTTCATCAACATCTATTTTTGGTAAATCATTCAAAAATGATATTGTTATTTCATCATATTGATAATTTTCATCATTAGATGATTCATCATCTTTTTTGATAATTTTATAAATTTCTTTAATTAAATCTAATAAGTTTTGTTGGATTTGGAATTCATTAAATAAACATTGAATTTCAGAATTATTTTCATTCAATAGATTATGAAAGTATTTTAATTCTTTATCAGTTAAATTTTTTCCTTTACTTTTCACATATTTTTTTAATTCATTATCTATAAATTTTTCACAATTTTCATTTAAATTTAAACTCAAATCACTAGAATTTTTTTCTTGATAAATTTTTTCTAATAAATTATATTCTTCTTTTACATTTTTATCAAAATAATCAAAAATAATTTGATTATTAGGTTTTAAAAGTTTTTTGATTTTTTTTTTCATTATTTTTTTATCGTATTCTTTTTTTTTTTTCGGTCTTGCTGAAAAATGACTAAAACTTCTTATATTTGAAATAGTTTTAATTTCATTTTTTCGGTCATTTAATTTAATATCTGTGTTAAAATGTGATTTATTTAAATGAATCAATCCTTCACTTTCAAAATCTAATTTTCTAGTAGACAATAAATATTTAATTTTATCACCAAACATTACACTTCTTTTTTTATATTGAATAATAAATTTCTTAAATATTAATATTAAATTTGATATAATATGATTTTTTTGATAATCTTTGATTCCATCTATTACACTTTCATTTTCATATTTTAAAGATATTCTTATAATATCTAAATCATCTTCATCAAAATAATCTTTCATTTTTTCATATATTTCAACTTTACACTTATAATCTATATTTTGATTATTATTAGATTGTAATATTGGTGTATTTGATTTAAAAGTAATTGTTTTTTTTGATTTAATATAGTTGGTTAATGAATCTACAAAATTTGGTTTCTTTGATTTTCCTGAAAAAATATATTTAAATTCATTAAGTAATTCTTTATTTTTTTTATGTACTAAAGTGATTAATTCTGAATATTGTTTTTTAGTAATTTTATTATTAGACATTAATTGCTTTAAATAAATATTAATCATATTAATTTCATTTTGTTCATAAGACTCATTGACAGATTTATTTAAATTTTGAGTATAATTTCCTTTTCTAAATCCATTAATATAATAATTAGCAATGTAATTACCAACATTAGGTGTATTTGTAAATATAATATTTTTAGTTTCAGAATTATTTTTAATTAAAGTAGTTTTAGTCGAATTTTCCTTTCCAAGAATTAATTCAAAATAACAATCTTTTGAACGTTTATATATATCATCTGTTTTTAAAGCTGAAGATAAAGTATAATAATTACCATTTGAATCTTTTAGTCCTTTTATTTGAAATGGACTTAATCCTGATATTTCAGATAATAACTCTTTTAATTCATTTTCATCTCCTGATATGTTTATTTTTATTAATTTTTTATTAGGTAATAGTAATTGTATAATTCTTGAATGATACTCCATTTTTTTTACCCTTTGAAATTAAAATTAAAAAGTTTCAGTTAATTATTGCAAATAAATTTAAAATATATGTCAATTAAAAAGGTAATTTATTCAATGTTTCTAGAAGAGAATAAGTTTAATAGATTTATATCATATTCTATTAATGAATTTATATTTGAATAAAAGAAGAAATGGTAAAATATTTATTTTTTATGATAAAGATTCTTTAAAAAAATAGACATTAAATAAATAATTTAAAAAAGAAATAAATTTTTTTGACACAGAAAAAAAGAATCTAATTTGTTAAAAAGAAATAGTTTTTATTGATTTCCATTCAATAAAAACTAAATTCTTCTTTTTTTCTTGAATAGAATCAAAAAAATGCAATTAATGAAAAAATAATTACAATTATGGAAGTGTTTTTTATCCAATAATAAGTTGATAAAAAATTCATCAAAAGACAAAAATACTTTAAAATTATTCTTATTAAAAAAAATAACATTAACATTTAAAGGAAAAAAAATCATCTTCAAAAAATTAACATTTAACATTAAAAATAGAATAAAGATTATAAGATAAATTAATAAAAATGAAAGTCTAGAAGAAAATGAATTATGATATAATTCTGTTTAAATTATATAAAAAGTAATATAAATGTAAAGAATCCTAATTATTATTATATTAAGATTTATAATGAAATTTTAAAATAAAATAATTTCTAAAGAAAAAGATTTACATCAAATAGGTTAATAAATCTTTTTCTTTTCAAAATTACAAAATTTAGTTTTAAAATAAAATGTTTTGATTCCAAAAATTATATATAAAATAACATAAAAAATAAAAAAACTATTTTTATAAATAATATATAATGAATTATAGTGTAAAGTTTTTGTTTGTCATACATTTTTATAATATATTTTTTTAAATTAAATTTATTTTAACTAAAAATGTCAAGAAGAGTTCAAAAAAAACAAATATAGTTGAAGAAGAAACTAATGAAACACCTAAAGCCAATAAAGAAGAAAATATTGAAGCTTTACTATTTAACAAATTCAAATATCTTTTTTGACATTACTTTTTCATTTGATTATCAATATGATAATTATAATTTATGTAAGGATTAAGATATTAATTTACTATATTCAATATTTGAATATTCTTTTATCTAATAATTCAAGTATTTTAGAAATGGATATATTTTTACATATGGGAAAATAAATGAAAATAATATATAATTTGTATTTAAAACCAAAATTTAAAAAATTAATCAAAAAAACAATAAAAACCTTACTACAAATAATAAATAACAAATTATTTAAATTTTATATATCTTGAATTAAACAAACAATAATAACATGACTTTCATTAAAAAAATCTTTAATAATTTTTACCGCAATTTTAGTATATTGAATATTAAAAATATATTCTCTAAATTCTTCATCAAAAAGAAAAAGAAGACACATTTCTAAAGCATTATATTTTTTTCCTATTTTTGCATTTAAAACATATCTTGAACTACCTAATAAATTTCCTAAATAGTAATAAATATTTTTTTCAATTTTTTCAACTTCTGAAATAACATTTTGTTTTGAAATAGTTTTATTATTATTAAATAATTCACAATAAGAATTTATTTTTTTTGTAGCACGTTGATGAACACTTAAATTTTTAAATTTTTCGTTTTTAAAATTATATAAATAATCCTTTGTTTTAATCATATTTTTATAATCTTCAATATTTTTCTCATAAAACAAAATAGGATTTAACCTTAAATTATTTATATGAGTAATTAAATTATATTCAATTTCACTTTGTTGAACATCATCTTTCTCAATAATAGATTCTTTCCATCCTATTTTTTTATTAATTTCTTCAACAGAAAGAAATTCAGCATCATATATATTTATATTTAAAGAACCTACAGGTTCAACTTTCATATTTTTAGGTAAATTCATTCTTAAATATAAAGTACCACTATTTTCAGCTTTTTGAACTAATTCATCTTTAACTAAAAAAGGTTCACAAGAACCAATTCTTCCAACTAAAGCACCATAATTAAAATTTAAAGATTTTGATGAAGGAATACCTATTGAAGAACAATATTCAAATTTAGAATCAATTTTCCATTTACCATTAACTTTAAATTTAACATATTTTCCTTTTTTAACATAAATTGGGAGATTATTTTCTTTATAGAAACAATCAGCAAATATTATTAATTCAATATATGAACCTTTATTTTTTATTATATATGGATATTCACCTCTTTTTCTTTGTTTTATTGGTCTTCTATTTTTATTTCTATTTGAACGACTTTTATATTTGTAATATCCATTTTGATTTAATTCATCATTTAAATCATTTAATATCATTCCTTCGTTTTCATTTTCATTATTTGGGTCTTCTATTAAATCTGTTGCTCTATTTCCACCACAACATCCCATTTTTTAGTTTTTTTTAATTATTTTATTAAAAATCAATAATTATTTTTTTTATAATATTATATAAATTAAATTTAATGATTTCTAATGTTCTTCTGGAAATATGTTTATTTAATAGTAATTTCAAAGAGGATATTTAAAATTTATATTTTTTATTAGAAACGATTTAAAATAAATTTTAATAAGTAACATTTTTGAAATAATTACTCATAAGTGAAATAATATTTCTTATTTTTCATGAATATTATTTAATAAAAAATAATAAATTTGTGATTTAGTAATAATTGTTGAGAGCGAAAAAAGAAATCATTTTTATACTATTAAAGAAATATAATCATAGATAGAGAATTGGGAATTGATTAACAAGAGATAAATGATTGAAATAAAATAAAAATATTTATTATAGTTTTATCTGAAATTTCTTATTATATTTAATTAATGACTTTATATACAAAAATTTCAAAATTCAATTAATGTAAATTATGATTTATAAAAATCAATTGAAATATGAAAATATCAAAAATTAATATAAAGGTAATTCAATTATTTCTATAAATGATAATTGAAAACAAAAGATAAAATTGATTTATTAATTAATGGAAATAAAAAAATAATTGTTGAAAAGAATAGATATAAAGAAAATATGAGTTTAATGAAAAAGAAAAAAAGAAAGAATTAAAAAATTATTAAATAAATTTACTTAAAAATCAAATAAATTTAATTATCAATGAACTTTAAATTCAACCAACAATATTTTAAGTGATTTTTTTTACAAAAAGAAATAAGAGAGTTTTAAGTAATAGTAATTCTATAAAGTATTTACTTAATAATAGGGAAGAAAAATAGGCTTTTATAGTAAATGTAATATAAAAGCTTTAACAAATTTAGCAAATTTTCATTGTTGAAAAAAGAGTAATGATAATATTTTAATGATTGTTCAAAAAGTACATCATTTAAAGAATATAATATTTATATACTAATTATCTATTTTATTTTAAATATTGAATAAAAATAAATAAAAATATTACTTAATATATATTCAATTTTTATTTAATTCATATAGAAAAAAAAATAAAAAAAATCCATTAAATTAAAAATAAATTATATTTAAAAATTAAATGTCAAAGAACATAGACTATGATGACATAGCTGATTCAATATTCGAAGAGACAAACAAAGTAAGGAAAAATCCTCAAAGTTACATTCCAAAATTAAAAGAATGTTTAAATAATTTTAGAGACAAAATATACCATCGTCCAGGAGAAGATCCAATTCAAACATATGAAGGAAAAGAAGCATTTGAAGAAGCAATAAAATTTTTAAAAACTCAAAAAGCAACAAATGAATTAGATTATAGTGAAGAAATATCAAAAGCATGTATAGACCATGTAAAAGATATAGGACCAAAAGGATTAACAACACATATAGGAAGTGATAATAAAAATATATCAGATAGAATAGAAAAATATTGTGAATGGGATGGCGCCGTTGCAGAAAGTATTGATTTTGGTTTTAAAAATCCTGAAAATATAATAATTAATTTAATTGTTTGTGATGGAGTAAAAGAAAGATTTCAAAGAAAAAATTTATTTCATCCTGATTTACATTTTATAGGAATTGGAGTTGGACCTCATAAAGATTATGGTATTTGTACTGTTATAGGATATACAAAAGGTTTAAGAGCTTTAGGTGAAGAAGCAACTGATGTTGCTGATTTTATTAATGATTATATTAAAAATACTATGGGAAGAAAAAGAAGCAAAAATGCTTTTCAAGAGGATGATCCTGATGCACCTGATAATACTGTTTCTGTCAAAATTGTTAAAGCTACTAAAAGAATTAAAGGCAAGAATAAGAAAATTACTAAAAAAATTTATACTTTGGATAATGGAGCTCAACATATTGTGGAAATCGAAGAAAATTAGATTTTTAAATTTTTTTTTTTTGAAGTTTTTTTTTTCTTTTATTTATAATTTTTATTTTTATTATTATTTAAAGTAATTTTTTTTAATTTATGGAAAAAGAAATAAATGAAAATAATATCATTTATGTTATGGTTTTTACTCCTGAATTAAATGATTTATGGAATTGGGAAAAGATGTAAATGTAAATTTTAATATATAGAAAAGAAAAAGGTATTAATATTGAAAAATGTTTTTATGATGTTTTTATGAAATACTTTATGAAAGAACTTTCTGATAAAAAATCAATGATAAAATTTAAATGTTATTTAAATTTATTCCAATCTTATTTAGATTATCAAAATATTATTTCTTTACCATTTTTAAAATTATGGAACTTGTTAAAGAAAAAAATAAATAAAATAAAAGATTCAAAAGAATTAAAAATTAATCAAATCAAAGATGATATCATTTTAGATTTAAAAAAAAAAGTATTGAGTTATGAAGAAGAAAATGAATTAGAAAATGAAGAAGAAGGTGAAGAAGATAATGAAAACAATAGATTTTATAATTTATTTTATGAAAATTTAAATCCTGATCAATTAGATTTTGAAGATGATAAAAAAAATTTTTTAAACAATATTAAAAATACTGAAACTTCTTTATCTGATACTTCATTTTTAAATACAAATAATTATCAATATGAAGACATTGAAGAAAATGAAGGAGTAAATTATATAATGTCTCATGGAAAATTAAAAAGAATTCATATCGATCTTTTAATTAAAAAAATAACTTTTGAAAATTTTGAACAAAATAATTATGAATTATTTAAAGGTTTTATAAATCAGTTTTGTTCTTTTATTGATAAAGAAATGTTAATATATAAAATAATAAATGCTTATAATTTCTTTAAAACAAAAACAGAGAAAGAAAAACTTATTCCTTTAATTAATTTTTTAAATAAAATAATAATTTCAATTTATGATTATTATAAAGGATTAAATATATATAAAGTTAATCTTGTATCATTTTATGAAGATGAATTTATAAAAGGAAAATTAAATATAAAAGGATTAGAAGAAATTTATTCTTTATTAACAACAAAATTTCCATCATTTGAATTAATAGAAAAAACAAAGAATATAATATATCCAAATACAAAAACAAAAATACAATATATAAAAGAATTAAAAGTTAAAAATAATAATGTCTCAAAAAAAAAACATGATTATTTTTGTATTTTAAATTACTCTATAATAGATATATGTGAACAATTAACTTTTTTATCACAATCATATTTTAATTTTATTGAAAGAAAGGAATTTTTGAATGCAAAATATATTAAAAATAATAAAGAAAGTCAATGTCCTTATATTACAAAAATAATAAATAATTCAAATTTTTTATCAAATTTTATTATTGAAGATATTCTTTCATATAACACAACAACTTTAAGAGCTGAAATGATTGAAAGATGGATTATGATATGTAATTCATTAAAAGATTATAATAATTTTAATGATTGCTTTTCAGTTCAATTAGCTTTATCAAGTTTTATAATCTTAAATTTAAAAGAAACATGGAAAGAAGTTAAAAAAGAATATAAAGATATGTTAAATGAGTTAAATTATTTTTGTTCTCCACTACAAAATTTTAAAAACTTGAGAAATGGAATTGCTATTTGTAATTCTCAACCTTTTATTCCTTTTTTAGGTCTTTTATTAAGAGATATTTCCTCATTTGAAGAAAAATTCACTTATTTTTCTGATAATTTAATTGATTTTGCAAAAATAGAAGGTGTTGAAAAATTAATTGAAAATTTTTTTAGATTTAGAAATTATGAATATATAATTTCTGAAAGAGAAGAACTTAAATTTTTTGATGATTTAAATACATTAAGTAATGAACAATTAGAAGAATTATCTGAAAAAATTGAACCAAAATTTCTTTTATCAAAAAAATCAGATAAAAGAAAAACACAAACTGATTTAAAATATTTTTCAAAAAAATATAAACAAAAATATACAAATAATATATAATTATAAATATTAATTCAATTAAAATTTAATTAAAAAAAAATTTAAATTTTAAAATATTTCAATAAGAATTACTAAGATTTTCCATAGATATTAGTGAAGTGACAGATATAGAAAAAAAGAATTAAAAAGAAAAATCAATTTCATTTATAATAATTGTAATTTCCTTATAATAAATTTAAACTTTACATATTTCTTCTTTAATAAAGGTTTTAATTAGATAAGGGTTGATTATTTGTTACTTTTATCTTTTGATATATTTTTAAGACGATAAATGGTATAAAAAACCAAATTAAAAATTAATTTATTTATTTTTTTTATATAAAAGTTAAAAGTTATTTATTTTCAATTTGAAAGAAAATTAAGAAATTCTATATGGGGATTGGGGAT
>JAJJLU010000061.1:0-21040 GCA_023807065.1 Isotricha intestinalis
CCCAATCCCCAATCCCCAATCCCCAATCCCCAATCCCCAATCCCCAGTCATTTTTGAAAGTTGTTTAATTATTATTTTATTTATTTGTGAAAAAAATTAATATTTATCAATTAATCCTTAAAAAATTAGATTAAAAAATAATTTAATTAATAATAAAAAAGAAGATGAAAAAAAAATTCGAAAGAAATTTTGCGATTAAAATTATAAATCAATATGCTGATAATTATAAATTATTAGAAAAAGAAAATTTAAATTTAAAAAATGAAATAATGGATATAAAATCAAATTTAAATATTAATAAAGAAATAATAGAATCTTTTTTTAAAAAAGATGAATCAGAAAAATCATATTTATTATATCTTAATCAATTAAAAACAGAAATGAAAGCATTAGAAGAGCAAAAAGAAAAATTAACTAAAGAAAAAAATTCTCTTCACGATGAAATAATTAAAAATGAAAATATTATAAATAAACTTTTAACAAAAAAAGAAGATAGAACAAAAGAATATAAAAACAAAATTTTTGTTTTAGAAAATATTATAATAAAAAAAAATGCTTTGATAGAAAATTTAGAAAAGAAATACTTAAGTCTATTAGAAATAAAAGATGATAATGAAGAAAAAGAAATAAGGGAAATTTATATTACAGATCCAAATGAAAATTTATTAATTTTATATAAAGATTTATGTTTATATAAAATATCTTATGAAAATATTTTAAAAAAAATAAAAATTTATAAATTTGAAATTGAAGATTTAAAAAATAAACTTAAAGAAAAAAATTCAAATAATAAAACAGTTTATACTACAAAATTAATTGATGAAATTATTCAAAATCAAACAAAAAAAAATTGGGAAACTGATGAATGGCTTGCAATATTAAAATATTTAAATTTAACGAATGATGATATTCAAACAAATACTCATAATAATAAATTCATGTCAAAATTACTTGATGCAATTGAATTATTGAATAGAATTTTAATAAAAAGAAATAATAAAATTAATGAACTTGAAAAAGTAATTTCAAAGTTAAAAGAAGATTATAAAGATTTATCAAATGAAAATATTAAATTATTAAAAAATAATTATTTATTAAAAGGTTTGAATGGAAATCTCCAAAATAAAAAAGATAAATCAATCAGAGCAAGTGGACAATTTATTAATACTAATATTTCATTGATAAATAATATATCATTAGATAATAATAATAAAGATAACTTTCATCAAATTTTTCTTAAAGATTTACCTTTTTCTGAGCAAAGTGTTAATAATAAAATTATTAACCAATCAATGCTTGTTGAAAATAATTTTAGTGACTCAAAATTTCAAAACAACACAAGTAATTCAAATTATTCTTTGGATAATGCACAAAAACATATTAATCTTACCCAATCTAGCAGTGAAAATAGTGAAGTTTTAAATAATGATGTATTAAATCAATTAAATCATAATGTACTTAAAAAATTGAAGAAAGATAATGATGATGTTAAAAATGATAATAAAGATAAAAATATAATAAATAATCTAAATTTTAGTGCTGATAATTTTTAACGAATTTATGAACAACAAATAATTTTGAAAATTTAAATAATTTTGTCTTATTAAAAAGTAGGGTATAATTTGAAAATATTAAATTTAATTAACCAAAAAATTAATCAATAATATTTTTAAAAATTATAATTTTTCTAGAATAAAATTATATAAAAGTCAAGATTATATATTTTCCAAAGAATTTAGAATTAATAAAAAGTAAATCAATATTATTTACTCAAAAATAATAAAAACACATTGATATAGAATCTCAAGAATAAAAACTTTATAAATAAAATTTAGAAATATATACTATATAAAGAAAAGAAAAAAGATTATTTTTATTATCTCATTGTCAAAGAAAATGTTTTAAAGAAATATGAGACTTAAAAAATATAAAAAAAATCTAATGTTTTGAATGGAATTAAATCAAATAATGAATATAAATGTATTGGTAAATAAACAATAACTCAAATAATCCAACATTAACAACAATTATAGATTTATAATTTCAAAAACAATAACAAATAAATTTAGTTCAAATGCTTTAAAAATAGAGTAATATATGTTAATCATAAAACTGTAAATTTGGAATAAAAATGAGTAATTTATTTATAAAATGGAATAAAGAAAATTGAAATTTGAAATGTAGATGAAAAGAAATTAAGAGATTTCTTTTCTTCTTAATAAGTAAATAATATATTTAATATAAATGAAAAACTTGAATCTATTGTTATAAATAAAGTTGAAGATTATTTTAAAAATCAAAATTTGAATAAAGAAATTAATTTAAATTAACGAAAAGAATTAATTACTTTGATTTTTTAAAAATCAAAATAAAAGAACAATATTTTTTAATTTGTTTTTATATTATATCAAATAAATCTTTATTTGGACTATATTGATTATCAACATTATTCATTTCTTCAATTAAATTATTGTTACTATTTTTTTTAGAATTATCTTCTTTAATAGGACTTCCATTATTATTTGCAATATTAAAATCAGAGAATTTAGTTTTAAAATTATAATCTGCTACAGGATGTATTTTGTGAATAGTTTCCATTAATAGTGTTCCATCAGGATCAAATTTTTTTTCAGTAGAAATATCATTATTATTTATATTATTATTATTATTATTATTTTGATTTATATAATTATTCTCAATATAATTGTTATTATTATTTAAAGAATTTTCTTTTTTAATATATTCTGCATTATCATCTAATAAAGCTTTATTATCAATAATTAAATTATTTTTTCTTTCTTCATTTTTTTTCTGAATATTTATTAAAATTTCAGGTCCACCCATATAATTTAACATAAACCATTCCCATAAATATTGATTTATAGTAATATAATCCTCTTTAAATTTAACATTAGATTTTAAAACATATTTCCCAGTTTCATTATTTTTTTCACATAATTTCCCATTAGAAATATATCCAGGAGGTAAAACTCCAATTAATTTATTATCACTAATTCTTTTTTTATAATTAGAAATTAATTTATCACTTAAATCATTAGTAACAAAACATTTCCATTCTAAAAACCATTCTAAATTAATAGCATAAACATATTTTCCTTTAGAATTATCTTTTTTCGATAAAGTTTTAAAAACTTTAATTTCATGTTTTCTCCTATTATTCAATTCAATTAATTCATTTTTTGAAATTTTAAGAGGATTAAAAATAATATTATTATAAGTTTCTAATTTCCTATATCTTGTACAACCAGAACAAATAATATCTCCTATTTTATTATCATAAATTCCACATTGACATTGCCAAGTAGAATCTTTATCAAGTAATTCTTTTACTGTTGGAATTTCTCCGCTTTTCATTTTTAAAAAATCTATATCAATTTCATAAGAATTTTGAATTAAATCAAAAAGAGAATCTTTAGCATCTTCTTTAATATCAATTTTCATTTGAAATAAACTTAATTCATTATCGTAATTTAAATAATTACTTAGTTTAGTATATATATTATTTAAAGTCATTTGATTTTCTGGAAGAAGAAATTTATCTTTTTCTAAATTTGAATTAGTTAAATTATTTAATTGATCTAATTGCTTTTCAAATTGTTTTAATTCTATTTTCAAAGAATATAATTCTTTTAATTTTTTATCTATTTGATTTTTTTGTTCATTTTTACATTGTGAATATAAAGTTTTTGCAGTTATATGATTATATTCAATTATTTTATTTATATAATCAAATAATTCTTCTATTTTATTTGAATTTTGAATGTCAAAATTTTTTTTATATGAAAGAAGAAAATTTTCTATTCTATCAATTTCAGTTTTTATCATTTGAACTCTTGATTTACAAGAATTTATTTTAATTGAATTTTGTTTTTGAATTCCTGGAATTGGGTAAAATTTTTCTATATTTAATTGTCTCATACACTCATCACAAAAGTAATTTTTTTTATTATTTAAATTATTATAGAAATAAGCTTTATTTTTATGCGTTTGACATAATGGAAAATAATTATTATTTATATTATTAAAATCTTCACTTGCTAAAAGTAAATTATTATTTGTATTTTCTGTATTAAATGTTAAAGACATTGACATTGACAAATTATTTTTATTTTTTTGACTTTCAAATTTATCTGATAATTTCATTAAGGTGATATTTTTATTTAAATTTTCTATATTTTTTTTTGTTTTTATATTTTTGCATTCATAATTACATAAAGGACATTTTAAATTTCTATTAATTCCATTATTTAATTTTGAAATTAATAATAAAATACATGATTCACAAAATGAGTGACCGCAAGGTAATATTCTAGGAATATGTTTATCAGAATCCCATTCATTTTGACAAATTGTACATTCCATTTAAAAATTTAAAATTAAAAAAATGTTTTCTAAAATAAATAAAATAAAAAAGTAAAAAAAATAAAATGGCAGACACAATTTCAAACAAAGAAATCGAATCAAAAATTGATAATGTTATAAAAACAAATTCAGAAATAACTCGAAGTATAATAATTCAAGCAGAAGATATATCATATAAAAGTCTCCCAACAGAAAATTTAGAATATGATCAATTTGGTTTTCTCTCAAAATAGTAAAATAAAAAAATAAAAATTATAATATTTTAATAAAAAAATAGTTCTGATTCAAAAAATAAAAAATCTTTAGAAGAAAAAGAAAGAATCGCCCAAAAAACAAATGAAAGATTATTAAAATGGACAGAAATGATATCAAATTATGATTCATATAAAAAAAATAATTATTCTAAATTAAAATCTAGAACAAGAAAAGGAATACCTGATTGTCTTCGAACAAAAGTATGGCAAATATTTGCAAATATAAAATCTTTAAAGAAAGGGAATGAAAATTATTATTCAAATTTAGTAAACAATTTATCAAAAGAAAAAGACATTTTAAAGAAAGAAGATGAAGATGTAATAATAAGAGATTTACATAGAACATTTCCTAAAAATTTTATTTTTATGGATAAATTAGGTTTAGGACAAAGAGCATTATATAGAGTTTTAGGAGCATATTCTCATTATAATAAAAAAACTGGTTATGTTCAAGGAATGGGATTCATTACTGCTTTATTTTTAACTTATATGAATGAAGAAAGTTCTTTTTGGATGCTTCATTCTATGATGGTTAATTATGAAATGGAAGGTTTTTTTATGAAAGATTTTCCTGAATTAAGAAAATGCTTATTTGTTCTTTTAAGTTTAATTAAAAAATTTATTCCTAAAGTATATGAACAGTTTAAAAAATTTAAAATTTATCCTACTATGTATGCTTCTCAATGGTTTTTTACTTTTTATTCTAATTTATTTGATTTTGATATTGTTGTTAGAATTTATGATTGTATTTTACTTGAAGGATTTAAAATTGTATATAGAATTGCTTTGGGAATACTAAAATTGAATGAAAAAAAAATCCTTAAATTTAACCATTTTGAAGAAGTTATGAATATCTTTAAAGATATTACTAAAGGAATTGAAGTTGAAGAATTATTTAAAGTTAGCTTTGATTTTTCTTTTTCTAGGAAAGATATTAAGAAATTTGAAGATGAATTTCATAAAAAAATGAAAAATAATATCGATGATGAAATCATAAAGCAAGTTTCATTTTAATTATAAAATAATTCAAAAAATTTATAAATTAAATTAGTATAAATATCACTTTTTATAAATATTATATATATTTTATAAAAACGTAAATATATAGAAAAAATATTATTTCTATCATAAAAAAAAAGTAAAAAAAAAATAAAATTTAAAAAAATAATCATAATAAACCACAAAATATGGAAGCAGAAAGTGAAACAGAAAAAGAAATACAAGAAAACAAAGGGAAAATAATAAAAGTAAGTATACAAGATTTTGAACTTCTCCAAACAGTAGGAATAGGTTCTTTTGGAAGAGTAAGATTATGTCGTCATAAAAAAAATACAAAAGTATATGTAATGAAAATTTTAAAAAAAGCAGAAATAGTAAAACAAAAACAAGTAGATCATGTTTATTCAGAATATAATATATTATCAATATTAAATCATCCATTTATAGTAGAATTAAAAGGAGTTAATGTTCAAGATGCACAATATTTATATTTAATATTAGAATATGTACCTGGAGGAGAATTATTTACTTTATTAAGAAATAATACTAATTTCCCAGTTGAACAAGCAAAATTTTACACTGCTCATATAATAACAATATTTGAATATTTACATAGTAAAAATATAATATATCGAGATTTAAAACCTGAAAATATTTTAGTGAATAAAAATGGTTATTTAAAATTAACAGATTTTGGTTTTGCAAAAGTAATAAATAATAATAAAACATATACTTTATGTGGAACTCCAGAATATTTAGCTCCTGAAATAATATTAAATAAAGGACATGGAAAACCAGTTGATTGGTGGACAATGGGAATATTATTATATGAAATGTTAGTTGGAATTGATCCTTTTAGTGATGATGATCCAATGATGATTTATCAAAAAATTATAAAAGGTAAAATTAGATTTCCAAATAATATAGATAAAAATGCTAAAAGCTTAATTAAGCATTTATTAATTGCTGATACAACAAAAAGATTTGGTTGCTTAAAAAATGGAGTTAAAGATATTGTTAATCATAGATTTTTTAATGGATTTGATTGGAGAAGTTTTGTTTTTTTAAAAATGGAACCTCCATATTTTCCTCCTATTAAAGATAATAGTGATACTTCTAATTTTGGAGATTATCCTGATTCTGATACTGAACCTGTTGCTTTAACTCCTGATAAAGATCCTTTTCTTGATTGGTAAAAATAATTGTTTTTATTTTTTTGTTGCTTTTATTGTTTTTTTATGGTCTTATTTTTTTTGGAATGAGCTTTTTTATGAGTGTTTTTTTTGTATTTAATATTTTTATTGTATACAATTAATTTTTTTAAATTAATTTGTTTTATTTTTTTTTTTTTTTTTTCGGTTGTTTTTTTTTTTAAAATTTTTTTTATTATTTTGGGTGTGAAAAATTTATTAAACTAAATATTTTAATATCAAAAAAAAATTAATCAGGTATATTTATTGTCTTAGTTTTATTTGTTATAGTTTGTTTTCTAGCAATGGTTTTTTTATCTTTTTTTAATTGTTTTGGACTTTCTTTTTCATTAATTTTCATTGAATTCATACTTCTTAATTGGATTTTTTTTTTATTTTTTTGTATTTCAATTTCATTTAAAATATCAAATTGATTTTTATAAAAAAAACTAGAAAAAGAATTCAAAGGATTATTTATTAAATATTCTATTAAATCATCATTTAATTCATAAGTTTCAAGATTGAATTCTTTGGAAAATTCATTCCAATGTACTCTTGGTTTTTTAATGAATATAGTTGATATTCTATCTTTTTCAGGATAAAAAAAATTATCATTAGTAGAATATCCTTTAACTAAGTCTAAAGAAAAATAAAGATTTTTATAATTTAAATCTGTAATCATACATTTATGAATAATATCTTCTAAATCATAAATTTTTTGTAAAGAAAATAATTCTTTTATATCATGATAATTCAATTCATATTTATATTCTTTTCCACCACAAATTATTTCAATTTTATAAAAATAAAGCCTAAAAAATATAATTGTCTTAGAATCATTTTTTTGAATTTCACATAAAAAATACAAATTTTTTTCTAAATCTTCCTCTGAATTAATATTTCCATATATTGACTCAAATTCAATTAAATCATCAATATCATATATTTTTAATTCATTATCATTTTCATTTTTGTATATTTGTCTTATTATTTGCCTAAAACTTTTAAAAGAACTTAAATAACATAAACTAATATTTCCCCAATTATCAAAATCATTATTTAATAAATAATAAATAAGACCTTTCCCTGCATTTTTAATAATTTTGAGGGAATCTTTTTTGATTAATTCAATATGAGGTAATAAAATTTTAAATTCATATTCTTCATTATTAAAAATTAACGGATATTTTAATTTCAATAATTTATTATCAAAAAAAGAAGAATCTTTATTAAATAAAACTTTATTTTGGATTATATGTTTTACATTTTCCTCAATTAAAGTTTTATCAAATATAATTTTATTGTCTATTATTTTCATTATTCTAGTTATAAATAGAATAAAATCCTTAGAATTTAAAGAATAATAAAAAGGAATTAAATTTAAAGGTAATGTAAACTCATAAATAATATTTCCATCTTTAGAAATTATAACTGATAAAGATTTAAAATTTAAATCTATTTTATCAATACCATATTTTTTTAATTTATAAAATGTAGATTTATTATCAATAGAAGATAAATGATAATTTTCAATATGTTCAATAAAAAAATTAATTAATTCTTCATAATTATCTTTATCTTTAAATTTATAATGTTCATGAAAAATTTCATAATTATTTTTAGGAATATATTTCATCATAATATCTTCATTATCTAATTCTTCAATGATATTTATAGCTTTAGGTGGTTTTTTAAAAAAAATTTGTTTTTGTAAACTTTTACCTAATTCATCATCTTCAAGAGTAACAGGATAATTAATATCTGTAAACATTATTCTTCTTCTAACAGAATAAACAGTTTTTGTATTCATACTATCATTCAATTTTCTTTTATTTTTTAAAGAAATATTATATAAGTCAGGAAATGAAACAAATGAAGTTTTTATTTGTTTATAACTTTGATCATCTTCATCTGTATCATTATTTGATGTTAATATTTTAAGATTATTTCTAGTTATTAAATTTGAACTTCTTTTTGGATTTAAAGGAATTATTTCTTTTCTTTTTTTTTTTAAATCCTCTAAAAAGATTTTTATCATTAAACTTAATTAAAAAAAATTTAAAAATAAATTGAGATAATTTAATATAAAATTTTTATCTATTTAAATTTTAAATTGATTATTAAAAGTTATTTGAATAAATTAATTACTGCTTCATCGATATTGCCTTTAGCTTTTTTTATTGCAGCTCCTAAATCATTATCATCAATATTTCCTAAATCATAATTTTTTTTTGCTTCTGATATTAAATCTTGTAAATTGTCATTTAATACAACTTTTGATTCAGATTTTAGGTAACTTTGTTGATAATATTTGTTTTCTCTATTTTTATTTGAGTTACTACTCTTTTCATTATTTTTATTTATTCTTTCTTTTTTTTGAAGGTCATAATTTTCATTATTTTCTCTACTTATCTGATTTGAAGATGGAAATTGTCTAAAATCGTTTTCATAATTTTCATCATTTACAAAATCCTCATTGAAAAGATCATCATTTTTTTTCTTATTACTCTTCTCATATTTATAATTATTATTTTGATTCATTTTAAAGTAATCATTATTATTATTGTTTAAATTCTTATTATTTTTTTTATTATTATTTAAATTACCTTTGGATTTAGAGTTATAATAAATGTTTGGATTCATATTATTATTATTAAGATTCATATTTAATTCTCTATTTTCATAATTATTATTATAATTCATATTAAATTTATTATTCTTATTTTTTGAATTAATTTGATTGCTAAATTCATTATTAAAATTGGAACTATCATTCAATCTATTATTTGAATCATCACTATCTTCATTAAATCTATTTTCATTTGATTTTGAATAATTATGATTAGAGATATCATTATCTGAGTTTTTACTTTTTATATTATAATCATTACTTTCTTCTTTAATGATTTCATTTTTTAAATCTTTAAAAGTAAGTGTTTTATATTTTTGATA
The DNA here is from genome assembly GCA_023807065.1 of Isotricha intestinalis. Taxonomy (NCBI): domain Eukaryota; phylum Ciliophora; class Litostomatea; order Vestibuliferida; family Isotrichidae; genus Isotricha; species Isotricha intestinalis. Next base: position 9,779 of record JAJJLU010000061.1, read on the forward strand.
ATCTTCCAATGTTTTTATTTTTAATAAAGAATGAATATGTCCTTTATTTTCACAATTTTCACAAAAATACATTGGACATTCAAGACATTTATATATTATTTTCATAATTTTACTTTGACAAGATGAACATTTTTCTCTATAATCTACTTCATGTTCTAAATAACTAGAAACAATATTCGAAGGGTTCATAACCATTTTTTTTTCATTGGTATCAAAAGTTCCAATGTTATCTTTTAAGTTATTGTATTTTTTGGTCGTCTCTTCTTCTTTAATAATGTTAAATTCATTGTTTTGATTGATTTCTATTCTTTCTTCTTCAAAATTATTATCCTTGTTGTCATCATCAAATGAATTTTTATTATTTTCTCTTGCTCTAATATTTTCATTTAACTGAAAATTATTATTTGAATTAATATCTTTAAAATTAGTATCGTTTAAATCAGAATCTTGATTATTATTTAATTTATTCATTTCACTTCCTTTTCCTGATATTAAATTGTTTTTCTCTCTGTTATTGGTGTTTTTGTTTTTTTCTTTATTTATATTTAATTTTTTTATATCATTTTTATCACTATCATCATCACTATTTTTTAAATCATTAAATTCTTTTTGATTCTTTTTATTAGTCTGATTTTTATTAACTTTTGATTGAATGAAACTTTTTCGAATCTTATCTTTTTTTTCAATTTCACTTTTTCCAATTTCTATTTCAATCATTCTTACTTCTTCGTTTTTTAATTTTGTTAATAATTGAGAATAATCTTCTGCTGAGTTGATGAAATATTTTTTTCCTTTTATTTGATAAAATAACGAAAAAGTTGACAAGCTATTATAAGGAACTTGAAGCATTTCAGATAAACTTAAACAAAAATTTTGATAATTTAATGGAAGTATTACATCTTTTATTTCTCCATAAAATTGAAGTATGGCATTCATTTTTATAAAAATATATTATTTTGTTCATTAAAAAAATCAATTTTATTTTTATTTATTTAAATAAAAAATTGAAATATATTTTCTTTAACATCTAGACCATATCTTAAAAGAATTTTGAATAATATGAAAAATAAAATTTATTTATTTCAATCCAAATTTATAATAATAATATAAAATTAAATAAATATATAAAAGGAAATTAAAATTAAATCAAAATAATAAAACAAATAAAAAATGAAAAAGAATTTCTTTTTATATATATAAAATTTGAATTTAAACATTAAAATGATTTATTGGATTGATAATTCTATATTTTGTAATATGAATTTATTATTTCTTTTTTAAAAAAATGAAAAAAATATCTTTTCAAATAATAATGATATTTTTATGTAGCTCAGTGATTTTTAGATTTAATTATTTGACTTGAAATATTAAAGTATTTTAAATCTTAAATTATTGATAGAAGGAAAAAAGTAATTGAAATATTTAATAAAAAATAAATTAAAATTTGTAAGAAATAAAATATGAATTTTTAATTTTATTATAAATTATATAATTTAAATTCTTTTAAGAATGATTAAAAATTCTATAAATAAAGTCAATTACTAGTTTAAAATGAATTTTTTTTCACAATTTATAATTATTCAATTAAAAATGATAAATTGAATAACTTCATTTTAATTCTATAACTTCATTAATATAAAATAAATAAAACAATAAAAAAAATAAAATATAAAAATGAGAAATCTAATCTTCATCTTTTTCCTAACTCTTCTTTCCGTTTTCAATTTAAAAAAAATTGAAAAAACTCCTCTTGAAGTAATAATATGTGTCACAAAAAATAAAGACATAATTCAAATATCAAAAGAACTATATTTAAAAATTATATCAAAAAATTATTTAGATTCAATATCTTATCTAATTCAAAATTTAGAAAAAATAAAGAATATAATAAATTCTTGTTCAGAGCCTTCAGAAATAAATTTGCAAAATTATAACAACAAAGAGAAAATAAATATGTCAAACAAAGAATTTATAGAAATAATGAATACAGGAAATCCAGTAAAAGCTGGGAGTAAACTTCATTTGAAAATGATAGAATTAAGTAATGAAGCAATGAAAATAACATCAGAAATGAATAACAAATATAATGAGCCTTTAATTTTAAGAAAATTAATGTCAAAATTAATAGATCAAGAACTAGACGAAAACTTTGGTATTTTTCCTCCATTTAACACAGATTGTGGAAAAAATATACATTTAGGAAAAGGAGTATTTATAAATTCAGGATGTAAATTTCAAGATCAAGGAGGAATTTATATTGGTGATGGTAGTTTAATTGGACATAATACTGTTATTGCTACTTTAAATCATAATATTGATCCTAATAAGAGAGGAGATATTATTCCTAAACCTGTTAAATTAGGAAAAAAAGTTTGGATTGGTGCTGGTGTTATTATTCTTCCTGGTGTCACTATTGGAGATAATTCCATTATTGGAGCAGGAAGTGTTGTTACTAAAGATATTCCTAGTGATATGATTGCAGTGGGAAATCCTGCAAAGGTTGTTAAAAGTATTTATGATAAATAAATTTTTATTATTTTGATTTTTATTTAATGAGTTTTTATTAAAAAACAAATTTTTATTATAAGATATTGTTTGTTGTTTATATTAAATCAATAATAAAAAATATATTTTTTTTTATTTAAAATATAAAAATATAAAATAATGTAATTATTCCTTTTTACTGAAATTTAAAGAAAATCAAAATTTATAAATCAGTATCGATATGAATTATATATTCGCTACAATTAATATCATTATAAGCTAATACAATACAAAAAAATTAAAATTTATATTTTTCCAAAATAGTATTTTTATTATTTTGAGGTTTAGGAGTGTTTATAGTTTTACAATTTTTTCCATCTTCAACATTATTTTCATTTATTTTTTGAAAATCATTTATTATTTTCAATATTCTTTTTTTATTGTTTTTATTTCTATAACTTAAATTTAACTGAACACCTGATGAATTCGAATATGATTTTTCTTTAATTTCCTTTTCTTTAATTTCTCTTTCTTTTTCTTTTTGAATTTTCTTTTCTTCAATATCATTTCTTATTTTTTTTAAAACAGAATAAAATTTATTTTTATTATCCCATTTAACAAGTGCATTAATAAAATCACTTCCAATGACATATAATTTTTCAATATTAATAGCATCAATATTATTATTATTTAAATCAATGTTTTTTTCAGTGACATTCATAGTACTAGTTTCCAAAGTATAACTAAAACTAATTTGAAATTCATTATAAGCAATAGCTCTTGCAGTTTTTAATTTAGATTTACTAATATTAAATTTAGTGCCTGAAGATTGATAATATTTTGCTTCTTCTTCAAATATTTTCATAAATACTTTTTCTTCATACCAATGATAACTTTTATGTGTATCTTGAGGGATCAAAATAATTTTTCCTTTTACTTTTTTTTTCTTAGGAGAACAACCATATAAAGCACAATTAGGCATTTTTGAATGTCCATGAAAATCACAATAAAATATAGTTTTATTTATACAAATTAAATTTTTAGCATGATAAATTGTTGGGGATAAATTTTTTGTAGGTTCTAACCACATTCTATTTAAATCTTTTCCTAATAAATTATTTCTATAACAACCATTAATTACTCCATCTGGATTTAACATTGGTAAAATTTTAAATATATATTTTTTTAATAAATGACTATTTTTTTCTTCTAATAAAGAATTTATTACTCCTTCAATTACATATGAACCAACTGTTTCTCCAGGATGAACTCTTGATGTAAAAATAATTGAAGGTCTATTAAATAAATCTTTTAATGATGAAGTAAAATCAGTTATATAAAGTATGTCTAATGGATTTCCACTTATTGATCTATTTAATTTTGAAAATCTTATTTTGTTTTTATTATTTGGATTTACACTTAATGAATATAAATAATCTTGTAGAGATGTATAAGTATATGGGTAACAATATGAGAAATATATAGGAATGTTTAAATTTTCTTTTGTTACATAATATGTAAATGTTAATGTATAAAATGATGATTGGGAATTATTATTATCATCTTTTTCTTTTTCATCATCTTCACTATTGTTATTTATTGAAATAGAATTACTATTAATATTAATATTATTATTAGTATTATTAATTGGATTATTATTATTATTTAGAATTAATTGAGGTGTTATTGGAATTGTGTTTGGAAAATAAAATACATTATATGTATTTCTTAACCATTTATCATTTTTATTATATGATAATACTTTTACATTTGTATTATTGTCAAATGGAATCTTTTTCTTTACAAAATTTAATATATTAAATTTATAATTTCCTTCTTTCTTACATTTAATTGAGAAATAAAACCATGAATAATTTTTTTCATTATTATAATCTTTTCTCATTAAAACGTCATATTCATTAACATTTTTGTTGTCTAAATTAATAGCCATTCTTAAATTTCCTTCTTCAAATAAAGAATCAAAAACAATGTCTTCATTAGTTTCTATTTCTTTATAATTTTCTATAAATTTACCATTATTTTCATCTAATATTTCTTCAATAACAGTACTATCATTATGAAGAATATTTAATAAAAAATCATAATTAATAGGATTATTAATTTGATTTTTTTCATTTTCATCATTTGAATCAGTATATACTAGTTTATTATTTGGTTTTAATGATTTATATGATATTAAATTACTATTATTTAATTCAATGCATTGTTCATAAGTGTAAAAAAATTTATTGCAAATATTGGAATTTTGAATTATATTTCCATCTTCTTTTTCTATTTTAATATTTTTTAAATCTTTCTTAATTCCTATTTTTGGTTTTTTTTTAATAAATTGAGAATTTATTATAGATGTTAATAAATTCGTTGATACTTCAGGAAAAAAATTATATTCATTTTTATCCATTAAAAATAAATTTAGTATATTACAATACTATTTAAATATTTAAATATTTACATAAATTTTTATTTGAACATTTAATAAAAATGAATCAAAGACATTTATCAAATGATATAAATTCATGTAGAATAAATTCTTATAATCAAATCAAAAAATATGAAAATTCATCATATACAAAAAATAAAAATTTATTAGATTTTTGGGATAAAAAAGAAAGAAAATCACAACAAAAATTAGAAAAAATTAGACAAGAACTTTATGATAAAAAATATAGTGAATTGAGAAAAACTCCAAAAATTAATTTAAAAAGTAAAAAAATTGTAAGTAAAATATTAAATAATAAAGAAAATAATAAAAATAATGTAAATCCAATATTATTGAAAAGCTTTTTAATTAATAAAACCAGTTTAACAGATTGTGATTTTTATTCAAATAAAAAAAAAAAAAATGCTAACATTAGAATTCATTCTTTAAGGAAAAATATAAATAGTAATAATGAAAATAATATTAAACCTATTATTCAAGAAAAACAAAAAAACATTTATTTAAGGGATAATAACATTAAAGTAAATCCAACCAAAGAGAAAGTTTATAATATTTTTAATTCAAAAGTAGATATAAAACCTTATAAAAAATCATCTAATAATTATTTCTATTACAAAAATTTATCTGTAGGTAATCAAATTCAATCTTATGAGGATAATAATAATAAAATTCATTCAGATATTATATATAATCCATATAAACAAAGAAAAAATAATATAAATAAAGATAATAATTCTAAAAGCAATGGTACTAAATTAATAAATAAGGAATCTAAAAATTTTTCAAATAATATAGATTTTAAAACAGAGAAAGATAAAAATAATAATGTTCAAAATATATCTCTTCATTCAACAGAAGAAATAAAAAGTAATAATTTAAATGAATCAAATAAAATTTCTAAAATATATGAATTAAATAGTAGAAATAAAAAGAAAGAAAAATATTATAAAAGTAATTCGATTGATACTCTCAAAAGAAGAAATGAAGATTTGAATCAATTTATTTTATTCACTAATAATTTATTTGGTAATGATAATAATAAAAATCAAGAAAAACAAAAAATGAAGAATGAAATTAAAGAAGTTAAAAATAAAGAAATTGAAAATAAAAATGAGAAAAAAAGTAAAAATGAAGTTATAAAAGAAAATAAACCTGAAGAAAAAATGATCAATTATTTTCCAAAATCAATTACAAAAGAAATGATATTATCAAATAATTTCGTAATTAATGATATATATAATGATAATATTCCAAATAAATTTAAATAAATAATAAAATAATTATATTTCAAATATCTTTAATAAAGAGAAAAAGTGATAATAATTGTTTATGTAATTAGATTTTTGATAAGATAATACAATTAATCATCAATAAAAAAAAATTGTTAAAATTCTTAGAGGAAAAATAAAATATAATCTAAAAAAACTGTTATAGTAATTTATATTAAATTTAATTCTTATTATTATATCTTATAATATTAATCTATATATTCAAATTTGATGATTAAAAGTAATTTTATATTTTTAATTTTGTTAAGTAACATATTTAAATTAAATTTAATTTCAAATTTGAAAATATAACTTTCAATTTATGTTAAATATAATTTGATAAAGGATGAATAATAAATAATAATTTCAAACTCATCAATTACTATTTTCGTCATTTATTTTTTTCATACTTTTTTTCTTTAATGAGTTATACACAAATATGAAATTATCTGATTTTTTTATAAATTTCAAATATTTTTCATTTTATTCTCATCATTGATTAAATAAAATTAATTTATCTTAATAGATTACAATATTTTTGAAATAATAACTTTTAATCAATTGTTAATAATATTATTTTGGTTTTTCTAGTTGATTTTAAATTTAATGATTTAAACATTTATATTTGAATCATTAATTTGATAGAATGTTTTCTTTAATATTCGTTTATTAAACAATATATTTTCATTCATAATTTTTGTTTTAAAAATATTTACATAAAATATATATATATTATCCATATTTTAATATAATCAAAAGGAAAAATTATTTTAAAATCAATAATTATTTTGATAAATCAATTCTTGTTTATTAGGATGTAAATAAATGATTGTAGCAAATTTACTTCTTATTCTAAAAGAAATACTACTTCTAATATATTTTTTTTCTTCCTTACAATTCCTTAAAATATGATTTAAATAAACATGAGTAGGAATTTTAACAGATTGAAAAGTTTGTCTTATTAAATTATTCTTAAATCTATTATAAATAAATTCTTTCTCTCCAATATTAGGATAAGAATTATAACTTAAAGGATTAAGATAATGTTGTGGTAAATGAGGAGGTTCAGAATTTAATTGTTCTTTCAAAGGAAATAAATTAGTATAATTTTTTTTCATTTGTTCACTTAAATTAACACTCGCATTTTGATGATTAGATTTTTTTTTTAAACTAGTATTATTTTTATCAAAATCTGGAGTAGTATTTGCAGTATTTTGATTTTCTTTTTCTCTTTCTTTAATAATATCATTTAATTCTTTAGTATTATTTAAAACATTATTAGTATTATTATTCTGATCAGTAACAGTAGGATAAAAATTAGAACATCTCCAAATATTATCAACAATAAATTTAAATTGATATTCTCCTTTAGGTAAATATAATGTTAATTCATAAATATTAGTTTTTTCATTTTTTGTCATTGCAAAATTATGACTCCAACCACAAAAAGATCCTGTTATTATTATATTATTTCCTCCTTCTTTCCATTGAAATAAAGTTGGAATTTTTATATCATTTGATATATTTTCTACTTTATCACTTGTTGAACTATTTCCACTTTGTGAATTTATATTTATTGATGTTGTTTCAGTTTTTACTCCTTTATATGATAATGAATCGTTGTAATATATATTTGATTGATTATTTTGATAATTTTCGGATAAATTTTTCTTTAGTTTATTATGGGAGGATTTGTTTAAAGAATTAGATGAATTATGATGACTACCCATTTTTTTACTTTTTTTTTTCCTTTTTTGTTTTTTTTTAATTTGATTTTTTTATTAATTAATAATAATTTTAGTTTAAATTTTTTGTTTATTTTAATGGTGAATTAAAATTTAATATTTATTTATACTTATTTTAAAACAAAAAAATTAGAAATCTATATCAAAATTAAAAAACACATAATTAAAAATTCATATTATAAATATATTTATTATTTGAACTTCTCTTTTTGTTTGTTCTTTTGATATAAAGCATTGAATCTTGTTAATTGATTGAGATTCATTTATTTGAAAAAAAATAGGTTTAATTTAGAGGTGAAAATTTAAATCAGAAATAATGAATATATAAAATTTGTTTTAACTTAAAGTCATTTCATATACCTAATATTGTTCAGATTTATCAATAATAAAAGTGATTTTAGTAGAAAACTTAAAATAATATAAGCTTAAATAATAATATTTTTAGAATGACAATATATTTTATTTAATTAAATTACAATAAAATTTCCTAAAGAATTTTTGTTTTTTTGAAATTATTATTTCTTTTGAATGATATGGAAATAAATAAATTTAAAAATTTGTAAATAAAAATATTAATATAACAAAAGTCCTGAACAAAAATATTTCAGAAAAAATTAATTAATAAAAAATTAATGAATGATTATTCAAGCGATATATCAATAAAAAATACTCCAAATAGTAGCAGAATATTGCAATCTTCTCCAAAAATTGATAAAAATGAATTAAAAAATTATAATAGAAATATTTCTGGAACCAAAGTTTTAGAATATATTGATAATATGGTTTTATTAAAAAAATATTCAAACTTAACTCAAAAAAAGACTAAAAAGGAAATAATACAAAAAACTTCTCCTTCAGTGGATCAGAAAACTAATAAAAATCAATTAAAGAAAGATAATTCTGGTACTTCTATTTTTGATAATAAACCAATAATTATTAAAAACAAATATTCAAATAATAAAATTAATGAAGATTTATTAATGGATAAAGAAAAAGAAATTCAAAAATTAAAGAAAAATAATAAAGAAATGAAGGAATTAATCACAAGATTAAATTATACTTTAGATAATACAAATCTTATAATTCCTAATCTTTTAAAACAAAATTGTAATCAAGAAGAAATAAGTGAATATCATAAAATTGAAGATAAATTAAATCAAATAATACAAAATGAATTAGAATTAAAAAGTAAAGTATCAAATTTAGAAAAAGAAATTTTAAATTATAAAGATAGAAATTCTCTTCTTCAAAATCAAATAAATGAATTAAATAATAAGTTAGGAAAAACAAGAATTTCTAATAATGAAGATAATACAGAAATTTTAAAAGAAAAAGATGAAATTATTCAAAATTTAAATTTAAAAATCGAAGAAATAGAACAAAAATTTGAAAGTGAAAATAATGAAAATATAAAAAAAAATAAAAGTTTAACTCAAGAAAATAAAAATTTAATAGAGTCATTAAATAATAAAGATATTGAAATTGAAAAATTAAATAAGAAAATAAAAGATATTAATGAAGAAAATGAAAAAAATAAAATATATTTTAAAAAATTTTCTGAATTAGAATTAAAAAATCAAAATTTACAAGATGAATATAAGAAAAAAATTGAAGAATTTAATAATATATTTGAAGAAATAAATAAAACAATTGGTAATTTAAAAAATGAAAAAGAACAAAATACAAGAGATTATGAAAAAAAAATACAAATATTAATAAAAAAGGAATCAGAAATGGAAAATATAATTAAAGAAAAGGAAAATAAAATAAAAGAAGCTGAAAATGAAGTTAAAAATAGTATTATAGAAAGATATGAAGAACAAATAAAATCTTTGGAAAAAACAGTAGAAACGCAAAGTGATGATATATTTAAATTATTAGATGAAAGAAATGAAAAAGATGAAATAATTAATAATAATAAAAAAGAATATGAAAATAATATTGATTTAAAAATAAAAGAAAATAAATTACTTGAAGAAAATATAAATAAATTAAATAATCAAATTATAGAATTAAAAAAAGAAATTGAGATAAAAAATAAAATAATTGAAGAAAAAGAAGTTCAATTTAAAAATGAAAATGAACAATTAAAAAAAGACTTAGAAATTAATCAAAATGAATTTTCTAAAAAAATAGAAGAAGAAAAGAAATTTAAAAATGATTTAGAAGAAAATTTCAAAAAAGAAATGAAAGAAAAAGAAGATAATTATAAAAAAGAATTAACAGAAGAAAAAGAACAATTTAATCATAAAGAAGAAAATTATAAAATAGAAATTGAACAATTAAATAAAAATTTAGAAGAAATAAAAACAATTTTAAATGAAAAAGAAAAAGAATTAAATCTAAAAGAAGAGGAATATAAAAATAAAAATCAACAATTAATAGAAAATAATGAACAAAATATAATAAAAGAGTCATCAAATATTGATTTAAATGAAGAAATTAAAAATAGTAAATATCAAAATGAAATTCTTCAGAATTGTGTTAAAGAAAAAAATGAAGAAATTGAAAAATTAAAAATAGAAATTTCTTTATTAAAAAATAATGATGAAAAAGAAAAGAAAGAAATAAATATTGAAGATAATACAAATGATCAAGAAAAAGAAAAAGAAAATGCTGTTAAATTAAAAAAATTAGACTTAAGAAATGCTATTATATGGGATCTCAATTATACTGATCTTCCAAAAGAAAGTGAAGATGATATTTAATATCTATAATTTAACTATTAGAATAATTAATTTTCAAAACAATTGAATATTAATTATATATTCTTTTAATTTATCTTCTTCTTTTTTCTTTTCATTATTATCTTTCATATTTGAATTATTTGAAATGTCAAATTCATGAATTATTTCTTTATTATCTTCCATAAAATTTAATTTTTTTGTAATTATTTAATCTAAACTTTTCGAAAAATATTTTTTTTGAAGAATAATATATTTTTTCATTTAGGACTTAATTTATATGATTCTTTTTTGAACTTATATTATAAATCTGATTTAAACGATTATCTAAAGTAATTTCTTTTTTTTATTAAGTTTTAATTAATTAATTATTTTTTAATATGTAAATATAAAATATAAATATTTTAAATAATATTTTTGGATCTTCAATTTTATTTTCTTAATAAATTAAAGTAAAAATTGAAATTCTTAGATAAATTAAATTCTAAATAAAAGAGACTCAATAATAAAAATTATTTTAAATCTTTATTATCTTTAAATAAAAATTTCCTTCATCATTTAAAAAATTGTATTTTATTAAAAATATATATTTGATTTGAATTGGGGATTGGGGATTGGGG
>JAJJLU010000062.1:0-20982 GCA_023807065.1 Isotricha intestinalis
CCCAATCCCCAATCCCCAATCCCCAATCCCCCAATCCCCAATCCCCACATAAAACTTTTAAAGTTTATAAAACAAATTATTTAATAAATTAAAAAAAAGAAATTTTTATATTATTAAAAAATTAAAAATTAATTCATAAAAATAAATATATTAAATTAAATATATTAAAATAATTTAAACTAAAAATGAAATCTAATTTTAAATTAATCTTAATAATATCAAATTTATTATACAAAATATTATCAGTTCAATTTGGATTTAAAATTCCAATAAATGAAAAATATTGTGTAGGAGAATATTTAACAGAAGACACAGTAGCATTATTTAGTTTTTCTTCAACAACTTCAAGATACGATTATCAAGTTTTTGATCCAAAAAATAAAATATTACACAGTAAATCAGGAGATAGAGAAATAAAATTATCATTGACTGCAACAGAATCAGGAAATCATCAAATATGTATTTTTAATAAAGATAGAAAAGAAATTCAAATTGAATTTGAATTTTTAAGTGGAATTCAAGCAAGAGATTATACTGATATTGCTAGAGAAAGTAATTTAAAACCTATTGAAAATTCTGTTAAAAAAGTTGAAGATACTATAAATTTATTAATTAAAGATTTAAATTCTGTTGCTAAAGAAGAAGATAGAAGTTTAGCTGTTAATGATAATATTAGTAGTAATATTATTTCTTTTTCTTTAATTACTTTAGTTGCTATTATTGTTATTGGAGCTGTTGAAACTCTGTTTTTAAAAAGATATTTACATAAAAGAAAAATTATTTAAATTTATATTTTTTAAAAATTATAAAATATTATTATTTATAAAATTCAATTTTTTCTTTTTAGACTTTATATATAATTTTTTAAAATTAAGGAATCGTTTATTCTTTCAGTTCCAAAAATATATTCGATTTTTGAAAGAGATAATTTATACATAATTTGATTTAAATTTTTATTATCTTCTTCTTTTTTTATATCATTTACAATTCCTATAATAAAAAATAATTTTTTTTCTATAATTTTTTTTATTTTTTCATCTAAACTTTCTTTATTTAAAATATATTGACATAAAGATTGAGAATAATTATTTTCTAAGATTAAACCATAATAATTTCCAGATTTTGGGAATAAAATAATTCTATTACCTTTATTTATTTTAGAAATATTAACTATATTATTATTATTAATAATATTATAGTAACTCAATAAATCTTCATTTTTCAGAGAAATTTTATTATATAATTCAAAATAATTATTTATTTCATTATTTTTAATTGAAAGAATAGAATTGTAATAATTAAAAAATGTTTTATTTATGATAAATAATTCTTTAATAGAATTATTTAATGGATAATTTTTTTTAAAAATATTTTCAAAATTTTCATTTATTTTAATAATATCTTTTTTTAATTCTAATAAATTATTTTTATTTAAAGTTAATTCTTCTTTTAACTTCAGAATTTCTTTTTGTGAATTTAAATTAATATGATTTAATTCAAAAATTCTTTCATTTAATTTTGTTTGTAAATTATCATTTTCATGATTTTTAACTGAAATATTTTGATAATAATTATCTCCAAAAATATCAATGTTTATTTTAATATCAGGCCATTCAAAAAAATTTTTAATATCATTATTATAATGAATATAATCATTATTTTTATTTTCAAAAGATAATTCTTCAATAAATTTATTTCTTAAGGCATTTTCATTTTTAATTTCTTTTTTAATTTTTTCAATTTCAAATTTCAAATTTTGTAAAAAATTAATTCGTCTTTTATATTCATGAAAATATATTTTATAATTATCTTCTTCTTGAATATCTAAAAATAATATATTAATATTTTTATCAATTTTTTCTAATACATCTATATAAGATAATAATTTTGAATCCATTCTTTTCAATGAATTTATAATTGAAAAAATCTGTGAAGAATATGAAAAATATTCTTTTGTAATATTTTGAATTATAAATTCTTTTATTTTTTTAAAAAGTTTTTTACTTTGATTACTTATAAAAGAAAACTCATCTTCTAATAATTTATTGTTTTTTTCTTTAATTTCTTTATTTTTATTATTTAATTCAATGTATTCTTTTTTCATTTCTTCAATATTTTTATTATTAATAATATCTTCAAAATTTTGTAAATTCTTTTCTTCAATTATCTTTTTTATTTCATTATAATTATGTTGAATTCTAAATATTTTTTCTTTTATTGAACCGAAATTTTTTATTATCTTTTCTTTTAAACATTTAATTTTTCTTTCATTGAATAAATTATCAAATATAATTTTTTCTTCTGAAGTTTTTAAAGATAATTTAAATAAATTTAAACAATAATATTTTGATTGTAAAGAAATAATTTGAGAAGAAATGAAATTAAATTTGATTTCAAAGTTATTATAAATATTTTCTGTTTCTTTTATTTTATTATTTAAATAATTTAATAAATATTTTATCGAATTTGAAATATTAAATATATTATTATTAATCAAATTATTTATCATTTCTAAATTATAATTAATTGATGAATCTACTCTATAAAATAAATTATTTTCTTCTGATATTTCTTCTTCAAACATAAAAGAAGAAGAAATTAAATTATTTGATTTTTCTTTATAAATATTCAAAAAAAATTGTTTAAAAATTTCAAACCTTTCATTAATAGAATAAACATAAATAATACTTTTATTATTCAAAAGAGAATTTATTCTATCAGTGTATTCAAATAAATTTAATTTATTAATATCTAATAATTGAACATCGAATTTTGTCACTCCAATTTTTTTAAAAACTGAATCAATTTCATTTAAAATATTATTACTGTTATTGAATGAAATATTAATTTTTTCACCAATTTCAGAAAAAATAACACTCATTTTTTTTAATTTAAATAATTAAAACACAATTATTTAATTCATTAAAAATGATATTTTAAATTCAAATAATGATAAATGATTATAGATTAAAATTAAATAGAGAACAACAAGAAACAATAAATGAAATTATAGAGAGATATAATTTTACAGATTTTGAAGATGAAAATAATTTATTTATTCTTTTTGATGAATTTTATAAAAAATTTGGAACATTTTCAATTTTTGCTAAATCATCAAATAAGAAATATATAGAAGCAATAAAAAGAGTTAAATCAGAAAATGAAAAAAAGAAAAAATCACAACACTATTTATTAAATATAAATCAAAATCTAATTAAGACCGATTTTATAAATAATTCTTTAAATAAAACTTCAACATTATATGAGAATGAAAATGATAATGATTTAAAATATACAAATTATAAAATTTTAAATACAAAAAAAAATATAGAAAAAGAAATACATGATTTAGCATATAAATTAGAATTTACAAGAGCAAAAGAAATGGAATTTTATAATAAAAGAAGTAAAAAATGGGAACAAAAAAAAGAAACAGATAATATAAAATTTAATTTAAATGATAAAGAAGATAAAAAAAAAGATAAAAAATTACAAGAATTATTTATAGGAACAACATTAAGAGATTTATCAATTCCGAATGAACAATTTAAAAAATTATTATATTTAATGAAAAATAAAAAGCAAAATGAATATGAAAAAGATCCATATATAATGGATTATAAAATAGATATAAGAAATATATATCATTCAAATAAAACTTGGGAATCACAAAATAAAATAAATATAGGTGGTTCTCAATTTACAAGAACTTCTCTTAATGATGCTCAAGAATTAAAAAGAGAATTACAAAATATTGAAAAACCAAAAAAAATAATTATTGAACCTACTGAATATGGTTCAGAAAATACTAATGATTATGAATATTCTAGAGCTTGGAAAGATTTTGAATTTGATTTAGATAAATTTATTAAAGATCAATATAATGGATAATTTCTTATTATTTTAATTAAAGTAATATTTTTTTTGAGAATTTATTGTATTTGAAATTTTAAATTGTATTTTATTACTTTATAAAGAAATTTTATATTATAATAAATGGAAAAAAATAATTTTAATTTTTCAGAGTCAGATTTATTGTTAAAAAAATTTGCAAAAAAAAAAAATTATTGTCCAAACTATTATTTTTGGAATAAGAAAGATAATAAAATTCCAGATGAACATAATTTTGAAAAATTATTCCCAATATTTACTTCCTTTTGTCAAAATATAGATTATTTATTTTCCTTAAAAGTAAAAGAAAAATTCGAAGAAAAAAAAAAAAAAAACTACTTAAATAACGAAATAAAAGAATATATAGAATTTGAAGTTTTAAACCATGAAAAAGAAATAATAAATTTTATTGGAAGCTTTTGGCAACAATTAAAAATAGAAGTAAAAAGACATACTTCAATTTTTTTTTATATGGTAAATGACTATATAACAGAAAAAAAGATAAGTGAATATGATAAAAATATTTTATTTTGGACAATATTATTTCATGATATTGGGAAATTTCAAAAAATGAATAAATATTTTGAAGAAAAATTTCCTATTTATTTAGGTCTAGATAAAACACATCCATTTAAAAGTATAATCATTTTTATACAAAGTTTAATTAAAAATGATTTAATATTTTTCAAAGATGAAAATTCTAAAAAAGAATTTTTAGATTTTTATGAAAATAAATTTACAGATGCAATATATAAATCTTATGAAAATAACATTAGTTTTAATAATTTTGAAAATATTGAAAAATTTTTAATGAATTTAAAATTAAATAAAGAAAATGAATGGATTTATGAAATTAGTGTATTAATTATATTTCATCAAAGTTTACCTAATAATGATTATAATATGAATAATCCTTTACTTGATGAAAAATATATAATTCAATTTTTTGATATTAGATTATTGGAATTAATGAGAATAATAATGATATATGATTCATTTAGTCATTCTTTATTTCAAAAAAGTTGTTGGATAAGTCAAATTAATAAACATATTGATATAATCAGAGAAACATTATTTAATATGAAAAAATAATGATTCTTTTATTTTTTTCACTTTTTTATTAATTATAAAAAAAAATCATTAATAAACATGAGATTTCTATTTTTTATTTTTTAAAAATAAAGAATAATATTCTTTACTGTTTTATAGTGAAATTTAGTTATGAGAATAAAAGTTTTTTCATAAATTAATTTATTAGATATTTTGATTTATTATTAAATCAAAAGATTTTTTAAATTTGAATACGAAAATTTAATAAATAAAAAATAAAATAAAATGAATCCTAAAAACATTTATAAAAATAAAATTGATAATCATAAAAAGAAAAAAGAAAAAGAAAATGAAAGTAAGGAAGAATATGAATATGAAAAATTAAATGATATTGTAATTAAAAATAATCCACCAGATTTATTTCCAAATGATTTTTGTTTAGAAAATGATTTAATTGAACAAAATAGAGAAATAGTAAATATTGATATTTCAAAAAATCAAAAAGAAAACTATCAAAAAGTAAAACAGGAAATAAAGAAAGAAATAAAATTAAATCAAAAAGAAAATATAAATTCAGAAAGTGTATTTAATAATTCAATTAATTTTAGTATAAAATTAGAAAATAAAATTCAAGATCTTGATGTTGAAAATAATTCTATTAATAACACAAATAAAATTTCTTTTATAAAAATAAATCCAAAATTACCAATAGTAATAGTATATCATATAGGAAATGAGTATTTAGTTCCTATGTATTTAATTGAAGAAAAAAGTTATTTAATTAAATTAAAATATTTAGATTCAGAAACAGAAATAATAAAAAAAAAAGAAGATTTAAGTTATTCTTCAATTGATACTTTAATTCCTTTTGGAAATTTAGTTGATTTAAAAAGTGAAAGTAAATTATTAATTTTAAAAAACCTTCAATTTAGAATAAATTCAAATCAACCTTATATTTTTATCAATAAAATGTTAATGTTATTAAATTATAAATATAACAAAAATAATAATAAAGAAAGAGATTTTTTTTTTCGAGAATTTATTTTTTCAGAAGAAAATAAATTTAATTTATTTTTAAGCAATGGAAATTCTCCTGAATTAATTTTGAAAAAATTTATTGAATATAATAATTATCATACTTACTCTAGAGAATTATTTTTAATTGAATCAACAATTAAATTTATTGAAATAGTTAAAACTAAAATTTTATTTATATATAAATCTTCTTTAGGTTTTGAAATTATTCCACTTTTATCAATGAATAAGAAGAAAAATATATTATATTCAAAAAATTTTATTTTATCAGAAATGAATTCTAATAATAATAATTTAGAAAAAGAAATTAAATTAAACGTTCCTGAAAAAATAATATCTAAAATTTTTTCTAATAATTCAGTTAAGGAAATATTTAAAATTTTTTGTTTTAATGATTCTAATAATATTATTATTATTAATAAAATTTATAATATTTTATTAGGTAATAAAGAGGAATTTAAAAATAGTTTAAATTTATTTATATTAGCTTATATAATTTGTAACTATAAAGAAATTGGTAAAGAATATTTACTAAATTCAAAATATCATGAAAATAAAATTATGATGAAAGCAAAAGTTTTTATGAATATTTTAAAAGAAGATAATATGGTTTTTTTTTCTAATATAATTTTACTTATTTTAATCAAATATATTACTCTTATAATAAATGTTAAATTAAAAAGATATAAAACAAGTAATAAGAATTCATTATTTATTTTTTTTAATGAATTTCAAAAAAAAGAGAATGAAAAAATATTAAATGCTTTAATTATGAAAAGAATAAACTTAAGTTATAAAATAGGAGAAGATTTTAAAGAAGATGATTTTATTGGAAATTATTTATATAAATATTATAATGAAAATATAAATCAATTCATTGAAAGTTTAACAGATAATGAAAAAACTTTTGTAAATATTATTCAAGATAATTTTGATTTAGATTTTCTAAACCAAAATAAATTAAATAATAAAGAAAAGGAAAATTTAATAGATATATTTCAAGTTTTCTTTGATGATTCGATTAATTCTATAAAAAAGATAGAAATGAAAAATTTGAATAATATTAAACAAATAGTAAATTATGATTTCCCAAATGAAAATTATAATGAATTTCTTTCAAACAAAGAATCAATATTTCATTTTTTTAAAACAACAAATATTATAGATTTTATTCAATTATATAAAAAACAGAAAAATTATTTTAGAGAATATTCAATTAAAAATTTTTTTCATTATTTTCTTCCAATTTTATCTGATATTGATAAATCATTTCATCAAAATAAAATTGATGAATATTTAAAAAAAATAAATAATTATTTGAAGGAATTACAAAGTTACCAAAAAATAAATGAAAAATTTTCAATCAAAAATGAATATATTTATTTAAATTTTAAAATATTTGAAATTTTAATGATTCTTTTATTTAATGTATATGAAGAAAAAGCAAAAATTATTCAAAAGTGTTTTTTAAGAAAATATTTAAAAAATGGAATTTTTAATAATATCAAATTAAAAATTATAAAAATTCAAAGGGCTTTTAAACTTTTTATAATTAATAAATATAAAAAAAAACCAAATAGTGAAACAATAGAGTTTTTATTAAAAAAATATAAAGGAAATGATCCTATGTTAATATTATTTTTTATTAATTCTAAAAAAGCAATAAAAAATTTATCAAAAGAAAATTTAAAATTGAAAGAAAAATTAAAGTCTTCCAGTTTCAATAAAAAGAAAGTTCAAGAAAAAAATCCTTTCAATTTAAATAAAAGAAATAGTAATTCAAATAGACACAATAATTCAAGTAATAAAGAAGAAATTCAAAATTTAAAGTTACAATTAAACGAAACAAAAACAAAATATAAAGAACAAGTAGGAATAATAATGGAATATGAAAGAAGAATGAAAAATTTTATTCAATCTGTGAATTCAAATCAACAAGTCAAAGATATATTTATAAAAAATGGAATACAAATAAATTAATTATAAGAAATTTAATTATTAAAACCTAAATAAAAATAATATTAAATTTAAATAACATTTATAAACTAATATAAATAAATATAATTTTTTTTCTTAAAAACTAAGATAAAATCTTTTCAATCAAGATCTGTCATCATTCAATGATTCAGCTTAACTTTTTAAAGAACAACATTTATTCAATTAAAAAATATTAGATGAATTTTAATCATTATTTTCAATACAATAACTTATTCTTTTTTTCTTAGGGTTTTTTTTTGAATTCTTTGAATGATTTGAAATTATATTAAAATTATGTACAATAATTATAAAAAAAAAAATTGAATATTCTGAAAAAAATATTAAAATAGTTTTACCTAATAAAATCCTAAATTCTTTTATATATTAATTGAATTAAGCCTTCATAATCCAAAGTTTCATTCCATATATGAGGATATTCATTTCCAGCATATTCACTAAATAACATAATTTTATTAACTTTAGCAGTATTATCCTTAACTAAAATAGCTCCTAATTCAGGATAATTCATACCAATGTAAATCATAACTCCATCATATTTAAGTTCAGGGATTGGACCTGAAATGTAATGTTTACTAGCATAAACAGTAAAATTAAAATCATTTTCACCATTAACATTTTTAAATAAATTTGTATACCACCCTTCATATTTCTTAGTTTCTTCATCATAATAAAATGCTGTTTTTATTATTTCTTGTTTTTGTTCTGTTTGAATTCCTGATTCTTGTGAATTTATTGCATATATTATTAATTGACAATTATCAGTTAAAGTTTGAATTTCTTTTGAAACTTTTTCTTTAATTTTTGTAGCATCTACTTGAATAAATTCTAACATTCTTTCCTTAAATGTTTTTAATATATTTATTACTTCTTGATATACATCTTTCCTTGATTCAAATATTATATCTGGAATTGAACCATTTTTAATTTCTGATATATTTACACTTTGTTGAAATAAAAATATTTCTTGTTTAAAATGACTATAAGCACCAATTAAACTATTAAAAGTTTTAATTTTCATATTTGGTATTTCTAAACATTCTTTTGAATCATGACCAATTAAATTTAACAAATAATGAAAACTATTTTCAAATGTATTTTCCCATAAATCTTTGTTTTTTTCCATAGAATTTTCAATTAAATTTTTAGTTTCTATTAATTGTTTTGTCATATTAATTCCATCTCTAAATTTATATAATTGTCCTTCTGTATCATTATCTCCTCTATATCTTTTATAAGTTAAATTTCTCATTAATTCAGAATGATAAACAACATCAATAAATTCAAAGAATGAAGAATAAAATCTATAATTTTTTACATCAGTTAAACGATAATTTACCCATTCATCAAGATAAAATGAAAAAGAAAAAAAACTTGTACGTGTATTTCTTTGATGATAAAAATTTTTTTTTGATTCTTCATCATAAAATTCATATTCTGTCATAAAATTAAGTTCTGTTTGTAATATTATTTCATCTTTTATTTTGGGATATAAGTTTTTAATTTCTTTTAAAGATTTTTGTTCTGGATAATTATCATTTATATGATTATATATATTTAAAGGATTAAAAACTGTTTCTTCCTCATTAAATAAATATCTATTTATTTTTTTTAATTTTTTATAATTTTCTTCTTGTTTTGCTTCTTTTATTAATTGTCCAATTTTATAAACTGTATCTAATTCTTCTTCTAAATTAAAAACTATATTTTGAAAATATCTTAAACAACGACCTATTTGTCTTAAAATATCATTTTTCTTAAAAATAGGCTCAATTTCTTGAATACTTTTTTTATTTATTTCTCTGATTTTACCCATTAAAGTTACATTATAATAAAGACTATTATTTGTTTCATTATTTAAATTTAATATTTCATCATGAATTGATTTTATATCATCTTCATATTTAATTTCGGGATTATGAATATTTAATAACATTAAACCAATTCTTAAATACTTTAAAATTTCATTATCAAATTGTTCTTCTCTTGCATATCTTACCATTTTTGTTAAAACTAATTCTAATTTAAGTGCATATGATTCTTCTAAAAAATATTGAATTAAATTTTTTGTATTTGATATAAAAGGATAAATTATTTGATCAATGGTAAAAAAAACAGGTAAATTTTTTTTATAAGCTTGATACATAAAATGAAGGAAATTTCCTGTTTGTCTTCCTATAAATCGATATCTTGGATAAGGAACAATTTTATCCTTTTTCAAATAATCTATTACTTTTTTATTTAGTCTAAAATCTAAGTATTCACTTGAATTTAATTCAGGAGATTCTTTTGTTAATACTGGTAAATTTAAAAATAAATCTTCATTTAATGTTGGATATTCAATTTCATATTTTTTTTCTTGACACGTATGATCATTTTCTTCACATGTTTTTTCATTTAACGAAAAATAGATTAAAGTAAATAGAACTAGGAAAGAAAAATAAAAATGCATTTTTAAATATAAATAATTAATTTATAAATATTTATTTTAAAACTGATTATTTATAATTTGAGCACGTATTAAAATATTAAAGATTTATTTATTCTATATTTATTAGATAATCTTAAAATTATAAACATTAATATAAGTCAAAGGATGAAGTTCTAATGTATTATAAATTTGTTTTCATATTTTCTTTAAAAAAATCATTTTAGGAAAAATATTAATTTAAACCTCAATAAACACATTTCAAAGATGACTAAAAAGCTTTTTTTAAAGAACTATTCTTTTGAACTTAAATTATTCTTTTATTTTCCTTTGTCAAAGTAAATTATGATTTATAATAAATTATTTTTAATTTGAGGATGAAAAATAAATGGATTATGTATTATGTATTTCTTCATATTTTAATATTTATTCATTAATAACAATTTATTAGTCTTTCAAAGAATATCAAAAATTTATCTCTTGAAAATAAAATCTCACAAAATAAAAACAACATAAAAATATTTAAAAATATTAAATCTTGATATAAATCTTCAATAAACATAATTATCTTTTTAAAATCACATTTCAACTGTGAAATTTTCAAAATAATCAAAGAATTAAATATCATAAAATAAATAATATGGTCATTATTAATTTATTTAATATGTTTATTCTTTGAAATTAATTTTTAATTCTTAATGTCTTATATATTTTATCTTTTCTATTCTGAAAGAAAATATATTAGTAAATAATACTCTTCATTATTGTTTTAATCTTGTTAAAAAATTCTATTTGAAATCTGGTATTGAATTTTTAATTAATTTATCTTAAAATATTTTATGAAAAAATAAAAAATATATTTTTTAAATTAATTATTGAAAAAAATTCTTCTGTACGCACATTTATTTTTAGAATCAATAAATAAGATAAAAAAATAGTATATTTATCATTAAAAAAGCAATCTGAAAAAATACACATAAAAATTATAATATCACTTTTATAAAAAAAGAAAAAATTATTACAACTCAACTTTAAAAAAAAACCCAATTATAAAACAAAATGAAAAAAAAGGGGGGAAAATTGAAAAATGGAGAAAAAAAGTTTCAATATCACACTAAAAAAATTAATTTTCAAAAATAACAAAAATGTATTCTGAAAACCAAATGTTATCTGCCCAAAATGTTCAAATTATGAATCAACAGCAAATGATGAATATGAATCAACAGCAAATGATAAATATGAATCAACAGCAAATGATGAATGTGAATCAACAACAAATGATGAATATGAATCAACAGCAAATGATAAATATGAATCAACAGCAAATGATAAATATGAATCAACAACAAATGATAAATATGAATCAACAACAAATGATAAATATGAATCAACAACAAACGATGAATATGAATCAACAACAAATGATGAATACGAATCAACAACAAATGATGAATATGAATCAACAACAAATGATGAATACGAATCAACAACAAATGATGAATATGAATCAACAAAAAAACTACAATAATAATCAAATACCAGTTACAAATAATCAAAAGGAAGCAAATAATTTCAATTTAAAATCTTCTACTCAATTAATTCTTTGTCCCAATTGTGGTTATAATGGATATTCTAGAGTCACTACAAGTTGTAATTGTTGTAATTGTTGTTGTTGTTTTTTCGGAGTTTGTATTTTTTGGGCGTGTTATCAATGTTGTAGAGGAAAAGATCTTAACTGTAAAGATGCTACTCATTATTGCTCTAAATGTAATACTGTTATAGGAAGTTATTCTGCTTGTTAAAATAGACTTTTTTTTTATTTTTTCAAAATAAAAAAACTTTGTTTTTAATATTTTTTTATTTTTTTTTTCTTTTTTTATTTTGTTTTTTGAAGAAAAGAAAATTCGAAGAGGATGAAATAATTTATTGATGTATTATTAAGAAAATTATAAAATCATTGCCTAATAAAATTAGTTACATTAAAATATTATTAATTATAAATCAAATAAATTTCTTTTATAAATTTTTCTAATTTTTTTTACTATTTTGATTTTTTCTTTTCTCATTTTTCTGAATATTAAAAAAAAATTATTTAGATTTCTTAAATTTTATTTCAATCAGATAATTCATTATATTTTATGAAAACTAATCTTTATATATTATTATTTCTGTTTTCATTAATTATTAAAAAAAGTAATTAATAGAATTCTGAACAATTATTTCTACAAAAATTTTTAAAACTTTATTTATTAATTATTCATTATTTTAATTTAGTTTCTCTCATTTATTAATTTATGTATAGTGTTTTTTTTGGATAAATATTATTTTAAATATAATTTTTATTTTAATTTTATTATTTCATTTTCTTATTTCCAATATAATCTGATATTTTTTTAATAAATTATATTTTTTAAATTATTTTAAATCTATAAAAAGTAAATCAATAAAAATATAATAATATTTATAATTATTTTAAATATTCCAAAATTGAATAATCTTTTTTTATTTTTACATATATAATAATTGAAATTTTATATTTTAAGATTGAGCAAAATGAATTCTTTTTTCAAATATTTTATTTTTTTAATCAAAAATTTTATATATTCTAAAATTAATTAATAAAAATCTAAACTAAAATTAATTATAATATCTATTAAAATGTTAACAATACTATTTTATTTTTTGTCAATGACTTATGAAAAGTTAACATTCCCATTTGTAATAAATAAAGACAATAGTTCATTTTATGAAAGAAATATGGAAACAAATATGACAACAAACATAAGTGTTGGTATGCCAAGAATAATAGTTCCATTAACAATAACTTTAAGACAATATCCTTTTTGTATAACTGATATTCATTCTAATGTTAAAAAAGGTATACCTAAATATACACCTGATAGAAGTGACACATTTGATGAAGTTTGGGGTGCAACAGACATTGATGAAGAAGGATTATTTATAAAGGGAATTCAAGTTTATGATAATTTTAATTTTGGAAATGAAAATATTGAATTTAATCAATTTAAATTTATCTTAGTAAGAAATGCTAATAAAAATTTTAGTGGAATTTTAGGTTTAAGTATGTATAGAAATGAAAAAATGAAAATTTTTGGTTTTGTTCATCAATTAAAAAAAAAGAATATAATAAAAAATCAAACATTTTATTTTAATTTTGATGATAATCAATTAATCATTGATGATTTTCCTCATTTATCTTATTCTGATAAATATCCTGAAGAAGATTATAGAACCACAAGAACTTATTCATCCAGTACTTCACAATTTTTTGATATAATGTTTTCTAATATGACTTATAATAAAACTAATTATCATGAAATAGATACAATTGTTGAATTAAATATTGAAAGTGAATTATTTAAAGGAAGTAGTAATTTTGGGAAATATTTAAGTGAAAATTATTTTAATCAATCTAATTGTGAAAAAACTATTATTATGAATAATTATTATACTTTTGTTTGTAATGATGATAAAGCAATGAATAATTTTAAAGATATAGATTTTAATTTAAAAGAAGAAGAAATGACATTTTCTTTAATAAAAGATGATTTATTTAAAAAAGAAAATGAGAAATATTTTTTTTTAATGTATTTTAATGAAAAAGAAGATTTAATATGGTCATTAGGAAAAAATTTCTTTATAAAAAATATGTTAGTATTTGATTCAGATAAAAAGGTAATAGGATATTATTTTAAAAAAAATTCAAATAAAGAAAATCAAGGATTTGTTAAAATATTATTATTTGGATCAATATTACTTGTTTTAATTTTGGGATTTTTATTATATTATCACATAAAAAATAAACCTAGAAGAAGAAGAGCAAATGAATTAGAAGATGATAATTTTGATTATTTCACCAATATTGATAATAAAGAAGATAATGGAGTTACTTTATTAAATAAATAATATTTAATTATTTAAGTTCAAAAAGAAACATTCGAAAATTTATTTTATTATTTCAACTCATTTTTCTCCAAAAAAATAAATTATTTTTTTCTAAAAAGTTTAAAATTATAAATATTTATAATAATATAATTTTAAAATGTTTTTAAAAATAATTTCATAATTCTTTATTTAAAATATTGTTTATTATTTATAGAAAAGAATATGTTCAGTCAATTAGAAATCATTTGTTTTTTCTCAAATAACAATAAATTAAAAATAATATAAAATTATATAAATTAATAAATACCAGTTAGTTAGTTAGTTCAGTCCAGCAAGCTACTCATATTTTATATTAATAAAAATAAAAAAAAAAGAAGAAACCCAAGATCTTACTCATATTTATATTCTCCAAATATTACAAGTATCATCTTATTCATTTTTCTTATTATATTCTCTAAATTTAATATATATAATTCTCAATACATTTTTTAATTTTTCTAATTCTTTCATTATCACACATTCATTTATAACATGCTTAATATTATTTTCTTCTTTCTAACATAATACATATTTCTTATATATCTTTTCTAAAACATTTTCTATGACACATAAATTTAAGTAATTAAAAATATCCATCAACATACCAACTATATATTTTATCTTTTAATCTATTTGTAAATTTATCATTTATATTATATCCTTATTTTTCTTCAATTTCTTTTAATTTTTTAATTATATATTTTTTATTTAAATCACTAGAAGTATCCTCTGTATCTAATACTTGTTTTATTATTTTATCATAGTTAATTTTTATTTAAAAATATATTCATATTTCTCCTTTAATTTTAATACAATTTCTAAGTCTCATAAAAATTTTTTTATCGATATTGAACAATATAATGATAAAAATTATTTTTCTTCTTCTAAATATAAAAATAAAACTAAAGAAAATATAGAAAAATTTTGAAATAAATCATTAAATGATTTTACAATAAATTATAAAAATGAAATGAAAGTAAAATTACTTTGATAATATTAAAATTTTTTTTATAAAAATAATCTCTTAATAAATCATAAAGAATTTGATTATGATAGTTTTTTATAAAAAATGATAGAAAAAAAAAACAAAAGAATATATATATAGGTCAAAATAATATATTCAAAAATAATAATAATTTATTAAATAAAATTAATTAATAAATTATCAGAAACAAGATTTGATAATTCTTATTTAGAATAATATAAAATAAAAAATTATTAAATTTTAATAATAATTCTCATTTAAATATATTAATTTTATCAAAAGGATATTTAAGTCTACAAAATAATAATATATATTCATATGAAAATAGGTACAATAATAATAATTTATATATAAATAAAAATTATAATAAATCTAAATCTTTAAAATATTCTAATAATAATTATAATAAAATATTTATTAGAGATGAAAGAGACAAAATAATTGATAAATTTATGAAAAAAAATGAAAAAAGAAATAATGATTATTTTTCAAATCAACAAAAAAATAAATATAAACAAAAAATTTTATAAAAAAAAATATAATAATATATTATTAAATGTTTAATAATAATATATTAATTGTTTTGTTTCAAATATAAAGTTTTTGCCAAATGTCCAATATTTGGAACAAATGAGAAATTGCATAAAGGACATTCTTCTTTATAAAAAGTACCATTAAATTCTTTTGCTTTTGAAATTTGTTTACAATTAGGACATTCAATTTTATAATTAAATAAACCTTCTTTATTAAGTTCTTCCTTAACTAAGTTTTGATTATAATCTTTCCACTTTTTTTCTTCTTCATCATTTAAATTTGATAAATCCCTATAAATTTCAAAGAAATGATATTTTTTAAAAAAATCTAAATCTCCTATTTGAAAAAAACCTCCATTATTCCATTGAGTTCCATATGAATTTATAAATTCCATATAATAAGAATTATATTTAAAAAAAATAAAAGTATGTCCTATATCTTTAAACTTATTTGAAATTAGAGGATTTAAATTATCAAATTTTTCTTTTGTTAATATTTCACCTTTATGTTTTTCATAAAAATAGAAAAATTATTCCCATCCTCTTTTATTTAATAAAAAAGAAAAAAGACATGGTCTTCCTTTTTGAATAGCATATTTTGCTCCTTTTTCATCTATTTTATTATAACTTAATTTATATTTAGGAAGAACTTTTTTTAAAATCTTTTTTATTTTCCCTTTACATTCATTATAATTATTAATTATATCATTTCTAATATCTTAAAAAGAAGGAATATTTTTATCAAAAATTTTATTTAAAGACATATGTATTACTGTTGCTATTGAATGAGCATAGCATGTTGGTCCTTCTTGTTGCTTTGGTTCAAAATTATTAATATTATCTGTTACATATTGTTGAAAATAAATTTTTCCTATTAAATCAAATAAAATATCATTTTCTTTTACTAATGATGTTATTATTGAAAGATATTCATTGAAAATATTTGGCTCATTTAATCTAAGAAATAATTTACATTTTCCATTTTTTGGAATTTCCCAACCTTTTCTTCAAGATAATCAAAAAATGGATTTGTTGATGAAATAATTGAACTCATTTCAAATAAAATTTTTTCTCCTTTTGTTAAATTATTATTTTTTTCATTTTCACCATATAATTTTTTGGACAATTTTGCTTTTCAGATGAAAGACAACATGATATTAAATATGAATTTGTTTTTTTTAATTGTTCTATTACATTATCTTTAGGATTCCCATCTGTACTTTCTCCATCTGATAAAAGGAAAATTACTTTATTTTTATATGATAAATTATTATTATTAATAAAATTAAAAAGATCATTAAAAACTTTATTCATTAAAGTATTTCCATAAATGATTGGCTTAATTTTATTTAAATATTTATTTTTTGTAGAAGAATCTAAAAATGAAGTAAATTTTTTTCTTAAATTATAAATAGAATCTCCTATTATTTCCTTTATTTCTTTTTTATCAATTTTTTCTTCAATTATTTTTTCTTTAACTTTATTAAACACAAAATCATAATGCTCTTTAATTTCTTTATCCCAATTCATATTTAGAGCTGCACCTCTGTAAATAAAATTTTTAGAAAAAGAAAAAAATCCATTACTTTTTTTATGACACTCTGGAAGTCTCTCATAAATTTCTTTTAATAAAAATTTATCATTTTGAATGTAATATATTAAAACATGCAAATAATCTGATGGAAGTTTCATTATATATCTATCAATGCCAATTGTTCCTTCATTTTCAAGTAATTCTATTATTTCTTCTTTTGGATTTTCACATTTATATTTTTGGTCTGATTTAATATTTTCAATAAAATTTGATTTTCTTTTAAAATATCAAATAATTCTAAAGCATTTAACCAATTTTGGATTATAGATGTTCCAAATATCAATGAATAGAAATCAATATCTTTTTCTGAACCTAGAATATTATCTGTAAAAATAATATTACGAATTGTTTCAAATAATGAATCAATTTTAGAATTTGAATATTTTGATGAATATGCAGATCTCATACTAACAGAGACATCAATTAAACTAAAAATTGCTTGTTTATTTAATGACATTTATATTTAATTGGTTCTTTCTGTTATTGATATACTATATTTACTAAAAAAATTAAGATTATTGATGAAAAAACAAATTTTAATTTTAATTTGAAATATTTTTTATCGCTAACTTTTTTTTAAATTATTTATAATTTTTATTTTTAAAAACTGACTTATTCATTTATTTATATTTAATTTTTAAAAATATTTCAATATATATTTATCAATTATTATTTTTTTAATTTTTCATCATTTAAAAAAATATTATAAAAGATTTTGAAAAATATAAAAATTATAAAAAGGGGATTGGGTACAATCCCCAAGTTATATCATCATACACAGATTCACCTAATGCTTAATTGGTTAATGATTGAATGTATTATTAGAGGTCATGAGTTCCAATCTAAATAGGTGAATAATTGGGAAAAAATTAATTAATAAAAAATAATGATAAAACGCAAGTAAATATCCTAAAACCATCAGTAGGTATTTACTTACAGGACACCCAATATATCAATAGATGGTACTGTCAGTCATAATAATGTGGCGAGGCTGCTCAAATTAAAGGGAAGGATTATAAACTTGGCCTTTGGCCTCATAATCAATATAAATCTATTTAACTCTAAGATTATGATGGCCTGAGTTACACACAGATCTGCAGTAGGTATTTCCTATAAGGGAAATACTCAAGGTATGAACAAAGTATAGGTGAATAAATAGTTGACCCTATGATAAGCGTGAAAGATTTAAAATAAAAATGTCTTAATTATATTATAGACTAAGTATGTTAAGATTATAATATATGTTGAAATTGAAAAGAAAGCTCAATAAAGAAAAAAGTAGATTATAATTAAGATATATGAAATATAGAAATATAATAAAAATCTGGTAATCCATCGCCCCTATACTTTTAATATAATATGAGAGATGAATAAGATGATACTTGTAATATTTGGAGAATATAAATATGAGTAAGATGCTTGGGTTTCTTCTTTTTTTTTATTTTATTGGTATAATATCTGAGTGAGCTTGCCGGAGTAAACTAACTAACTAAGCTATATCATCATACACATTAATAATATATGACTTTTTAGTTAAATTTTATTTTATGTTTTTTAAAATACTTTAGAAAAAAATAGTAAAAATAAGATTAAAATAACATTATATCAAATTCAATTGTGTAGAAATTTTTCAGATTACATTCCATACAATATATCAATAAAATATAATAATTCAAAAGAATATGAAACAGAACTAATAGAAATTCAAAATAAAAAATTTATTAACAAAAGTTATATTTTTAACATATTAAATTTTTCAAGAAAACAAAATAATATAATAACTTTAACAGCTTTTAAAAAAAGTCTTTTTATTCTTAAAAAAACATTTTCTAAATTAAATATACCAATAAATGTCAATAATAATAAAAATAGACAAAAACAATGGTTTTATATGAAAGATAATAATGAAGAAATAATATTAAAAATATTATTATCTATTGAATTTGATGTTATTCTTTATCAAAATAATTCAATGAATCATTTAAATAGGTCTTATAGAGGAGAAATATTATTTGATTTTTTTAATCAAAAACCAAATTTAAATGATTCTTTAAAGATAACAACAATAAATATAAATTCAATTCAATCATCAAATAAATCAATGATAAATTTAAATGAAAATATTAGAAAAAATACAAATCAAAATTATCAATTAATTTCTATTTTAGAAAATGAAAGTGATAATATTACTATTACTTATTCTGACGATGAAAGTGAAAAAGGAGAAATTGAAGATATTAATATTAATAAAATTAATAATATTATTTCTCAAAGAGCTGATAAAATTTTAGAAAATCAAAAAAATCATGATAATAATATTGAAGAATTAAAAAAAAATGATTTATATTTTATTAAAAAAAGTAATATTTTAATTAAAGAATATGATAAATTAAAATATAATATGAGAATATTAGAAAAAGCAAAAAGAAATTATGAAACAAAGATTATTAATCATAATGAAAAAATATTAAATTATGAAAAAAAAATAAATAGATTTAATATTCAAAAAGAATTAGATGAACATAATAAAGAAATATTTAATAATATAAATTCAATATTACTTTTAAATACAAATGAAAATACAATTCCAAAAAAGAAAAACATAAAATATGAAAAATTAAAGAAAATAAAAAATACAAATATATCAATAAATATTGATTTAAATAATGAATCTTTAACAAAAAATTTGAAAAATTTAAAAAAAGATTATTTAACATCAAAACGTTTAAATTCAACAAACTTTACATCAATATATAGTAATGAAAGCATAATTAATAAGCATCATTCTCCATCATCAAATAATATATATGAAAATAGAAGAAGAAGTAAAAATCAAATAAAATCTAATTCTAAAAATTCACTCGATATTGATAATATATATTTATTATATGAAATAAAAGGAAAAAGCTTAAAAAAAGAATTTGTTGATTTAGATAATATTAAAGTTATTAGAATTAAAACTTCTA
Organism: Isotricha intestinalis; assembly: GCA_023807065.1. Lineage (NCBI taxonomy): Eukaryota > Ciliophora > Litostomatea > Vestibuliferida > Isotrichidae > Isotricha > Isotricha intestinalis. The sequence goes on from JAJJLU010000062.1 coordinate 20,423, forward strand.
ATTCAAAAAATAATATTATTCAAAGTCATAAAGGAGGAAGAAAAACTTTAAGACAAAGTAAAAAAAGACCTTCTCTTAATTCTTTAAGTAAATCTAATGTTAATACTTTTAATTTAAGTAAACCTAAGAAATATACTTCTGATAAAAATAAAATGATCCATCATAAAATTGAAAGAAATAGAATGAATTATATTAATTGTAGTTGTTCTAATATTATTAATAATATTGGAATTAAAAATAATATTAGTCCTTCAACTCAAAGAATTACAAATGGGTAATTTTGGGTTTTTTTAAAAAAACAAAAATATTTTTTTCAAACAATTTTGAATATATAATAAAATAATAAATTTTTATATTAATAAATTATTTTATATATAAAATAATTAAATTTAAATAAATTAAAAATCTTTAATTTATTTCAAGAATTGAAAAAAAAATAAAATATTATATTTTATGAAAATTAATTATTTTTAAGTATTTAAAATATATTTATGAATGTAATAAATTGGGGATTGGGGATTGGGGATTGGGGATTGGGGATTGGGGATTGGGGATTGGGG
>JAJJLU010000063.1:0-20968 GCA_023807065.1 Isotricha intestinalis
AATCCCCAATCCCCAATCCCCAATCCCCAATCCCCATCCCCATTTAATTATATATCTTTCCTCCTAAATTATATATTTTATTTCTTTACCTTATTATTTATTATTATTTTTAATTTTTTATAATTTTTTTTTTATTTATTAACAATAAATTCTTATAATAACAAATTTTATAATGATTTTATAAATTTATTAAATCATTACTTATTTTATTTAAATTACTGTTTGCTAATTTTTTATTTTTGTTATTCAATAATAATTTCTATTTCTTTTTAAATTTATTATTTTTATTTCTTTATTGTTTTCCATTTCTTTCAATTTCATTATTTGATTTGGATTTAACTTAATATAGAGTTTCAATTTAGAATTTTTTTTTCTATCTTTGAATATATTTATTTTTTTGTTTGGAATTTTGTTTTCCATTTTCTCATCTAATTCAATATTATTATTGTTTTCTTTTTCATTTAAATTAATATTTGATACAATAAATTCATCTTCAGAATAAAATTGTGATTTTTCATTATCTAATAAATAAAAAGAAATATCACAGTCATCATTTAATTTAGAGTCAAAGCAGTTTTTATATGTAGTTAAATCTAATAATATTTCAGTCGAATTTTTGATTTCTGAAAAATCATTTGAATCTATTGTTTAAATTATATATATTATTTTATTTACTTATAAATTGAGAATTCGTTTCCATCTTTTTTTTTTATTTTTTTTTATTATAATTCTATTTTCACTGTTTCAAGTTTATTTTTTTTATCTAAATCTTACAGATTATTTAAAGTGTTTAAATAATTTATTTTAATTTAATTTATATATTTTTTTTAAAATGAATTTTGAGTTTAAAGGTTTTTATTATATTTTTTTTAATTTATATGGGTTGTAATGTTTGCAATAATAAAAATGATTTGAATGTTGAACAATTAAATGAAAATAAATATAATAATAATGAAGATTATAATAATAGTTTTTTAAGTATTATTAATCCAAATAATAATAAAGAGAATAATAATGAAAATCAGATAATTAAAATTCCATCAAATATAAATAAAAAAGATAAAGAAAATATCATAGAAAAAACAAATTCTTTTAATTCAACAAATCATACTTTTAATCAGAAAATAAGTTTAGATAATTTAAGAATGTTAATGTTAAATGAAATAAATTTTTCTAGAACAAATCCAAAAAAAATAAGTGAAAAAATAGAAAAATATGAAAATAATATAGGAAAAAATTCAAAGAATGAATATTATATTAAAGTAGATAATTATAATAAAATAAAATTATTTAAAGGAATAGAAATAATAAATAATTGTAAAATATTTTTAAATAATTTAGAAGAACTTTTTCCTTATATATTAAAAAATGAATTAACATTTCCTTTTAATAATAATAATAATCTTAATTTAGAAGAAACAATAAGTGAATTTAATTTAACAAAAACTTTAACACAATTAAGTAAAGAATTAAAGTTAAAAAAAATAGAAATAATAAATTTTCATTATGATATAATGAATTCTAATATTGAATTATCTGTTTTATTACAAATTATTGATGATACTAATTCTCAATTTCAAAGAAGAAAAAATATTTTTTTAAAAGATGCTAAATATATTGGAATTAATGTTGGAAGAATTAATGAAAGTTTATTTTGTTATTTTCTTATTTTTGCTAAAGATTTATAACAATAATTTTTTTGTATATTTTTTTTATTTGAGTTTTATTTATAAATTCTTATATTAATGAAGATTTAAAATGATTATTAATTTTTTAAAATTTATATTTTAGTTTTTATTTATAAATTTTAAAAAGAATGTTTTTGAATTATTAAATAAAGTTAAATCAAGATAATTTTATTTAATAAATTATTAAGCTATTTAAAATTCTTATTTATATTATTTATTTAGGAATAACTTATACTTTATTATTGCAAAAGTTCAAAAAACAAATGTTTTTTTTTTTAAAAATATGATTTTTTATATAAATAAAATATTTCTTTATCATTTCATTATTTTTTAATTTACTTCGTTATTATTATTCAATTTTAATTACTATTATTATTAATAATATTATTATTATTAACATTAATAGTATTGTTCTGTTTTTTTCTAGTATTTTTATTTCATTCTTTATATTCTGAGATTTTTCATTGTTTTTCTTCGATTTATTTTAATTTATTAGTTTTAGGAAAATTTATTCAGTTTAAACACTTTCTTTATTTTCTTTTAATATTAATTTTCATTCTATTTTTTTTTCCAAATATATTTGATTTAAATCATTTTTAATTAGATTTTCAAAATTAGTTTTCTTTTTCTTTTTCCATTATTATTTATTTTTTTGTTTTTGACTTTTTTTAAATTGTCCTGATTTTTTTTATTAAATTAAATTAATATTTTTTATATTTTCTTTCATTTTTTGATTAATAATTTTCATTTCTTTAATTGATGATATTCATTAAATTAAACATAAATATTTTTGTTCACTCTTATCGAAAAAAAATTGAAAAACACATCTAAGATAATTTTAAATATAAAACCTTTTAAAAAAGGAAGAGAAAAAGGAAAAAAAAAAGAAAAAATGAAAAATATCTTAAAAAAAAAAAATTTCTAAAATGTAAAAAAATAAATAAATGAAAGTAAAAAAAAGTAAAGAAAAGAACAAATAAAACATAATATAAAAATATCAAAATAATAAAAAACTAAATTAGTATAAATAAAGAAAAAAAAAAGTAAAAAATTGTAAAAATTTTAAGAAAAAATAAATTTCTTCATTAATTTTTATTTATAACATAAAATGAAAAAGACGAATTTTGCTGATCGAGAAGCATTAACATTAAAAGAAAGTAAAGAATCACATTTAAGTGAATCAAAGACAAATTTTAATTATATAAATTTTTGGAGTTATATTAATGAAGAATTTTTTAAAGAAATAACTGATAAAAGTTTTTATCAAACTGAAGAATTAATTTATAAACTTTCAAATAATGGTAAGAAAAATTTTTTTATTTCTTTTTTTTTTTTTTTTTAGATTTTAATCAAAAATGTAAAAAAAATAATCATATTCAAAAAGATAAAGAAGATGATTTTTTTATTCCTTTTAAAATTTTTTCTCAAAGTATTTTTTTAAAATTTTATATATTAATAAATAAGACAATAATCTTTATAGTTTTATTTCAAAGAATTTCAAATTTATTTCTTTAAAAGAGAAAATTTCAAATAAGAATTTCAAAAATATAAATGAAGAAATAAATTATTTAGAAGATTTAAATAGAGAATTTGAAACATATAATAAATCAAATTTGAATGAAATAAAAGAAAAATATGAAAAAGAAATAAGAAAAAATAAAAAACCAGAAAAACAAAAAATAGAAGAAATAGAATTAAAATTACAAACTTTAAGTAAACAAATATATAATCTTCAAATGAAACAAATATCAGAAAGTATAATAAGAATTCAAAAAGAAAAAAAAAATAATAATTATATTATTTCTTTTGATCCAAGTGAAATTTTTAATAAAGTAAAAATTAATGGAAATGAATATTTAGAATTAATGTCTTTTAGAGATAATTCAATTTGTGGAAATGTACTTGAAGCTTTTATTTTAAATAATAATATTTCAAATCCTAAAATAATTTATAATAGAAATATAGATAAACATAAAGAAAATATACAAAAAGAAAAAATGACTATAGGAAATTTTGTTTTACCAACATATAATTTTTGTCATCAATGTAAATTAAAAAAATTAAATGAATGTTTAATTAAATGTCAAATGTGTAACAATAATATTATTATTGAAAATAAACCAAAACCAAAAGTCAATATTTTTTTAGTAAATAATTGTTTTATTATTCAAAAAGAAAAAATTTACTTATTATTTAATTATGATGGAAATATAAAAGAATTAATCGATAATTACTTTTCTTATGAAAAGAAAAACACTTATTTTTGTAACAGATATTATTGTGAAAATTGTTTAAAACAAAATTATGAAATTAATTTAGATGAAAATGAAAAAAAAAAATTTATTTGTCCTTTTTGTATTAATCATTGCTCTTGTTCAAGATGTTTAAGAAAAGAAGAATTAATGAAATTAATTGCTTATTATTTAACTTTAGGAGGAAAAATTGATAATTTATATAATTATTTAAAAGGGAAAAATTCTATTTTTGAAAAATTAAAAGATGATATTTTATTAAGTAAATTTATTTGCTTTAATTTATCTAATTCTGAAAAAGAAGAAATTATTTTAAATAAAAAAATAAAAGTAGAAGATTTAATTCAATTTAGAAATAAATTTGAAATTCAACAACAAAATTTTGCTTATTTTTTTGAAAAAATAAGGAAACAAAGACAATTTAATTTAGTTGATATGGAATTAATCAATTTAAAATTAAATGAAAATGATTTTGTTAATAAAAAAAGAAAATTTAATTTAATTGATGATAATGATAATGAAACTAAATCTTCTTCTAATGAAAATAATAATCAAAGTAAAAAAAGGAAAAATAATATAAAAAAGAAACTTTCTTTATAAGTTATAATATGCACTTTTATATATTTTTACTAAATTTAAATATTTTAAATTTATTATTATAATTCTAAAATATAATTAAAAAAATTCTTTTCAAATTTTTTCAAACCGAAATAAAAAAATAAAAAATATATAATAAAAAAAAAAATGAAAAAGAAAAATCCAAAAGATTCTAAATCTAAAAAGCAAGCAAAAGCACAAAATACATTTGTGCCTCAATCACAAATGAAAAATATTCATAATCAAAACTTAATAGAATGTCCTATAGAAAAATTAAATGAAAATACAAAATATATTCCATTTGCAGAGCCATTCGAAATTCCAAAAGAATTTGAAAATAAAACAGAAGAAGAATGGAATAATGAATTATTAAGCGAAGAATTATATGAAGATCCAGATCAAATTGAATTAGAAAATAATTTACCTTTAACTTTTTTAAAAATGAGTAAAAATGATATTCAGTGGTTACGTCCTAATGATTATATTATTAATTATAATATTGATAAAGAAATTAAAAAATTATATCCTAAGAAAAAATATTATTCTATGAGAGAAAATATCAAAGAAGTTTATTATGAAAGTTTACAAAAAGAAAATGAAGAAGAAGAAGAAGAAGAAGAACAAGAAAATTTAAATGATATAATGAATGATGATTCAAATATATTAAAAAAGACAATTTATAAGGATTTTTATAAATATTTAGAGAATGAAAATATTATAACAGTGATTAAATTTACAGAAAGAGATGAAAGCGAAGAAGAATATAAAAAAAGAGTTGAAGATACAATAGAAAGAGAAAAAGAAGAATTGAATAAATTTAAAAATCAAAAAGGAAAAGTAAATCCTAAAGGTCCTAAGCCAGTTATGCCAATTGTTCATAAACCAGAAGATTTTGAAAAAGGGAAAATTTTAGATAAAAGTCCAAGTAATATTGATGTCAAATATTTAATTGATAAATATAAGAAAGAACCTAAAATTTCAAATGAAAAAATTTTACTTGATTCTTTTTTAAGTTGGGTTAGTTCAATATATCAATTTATTTTAGATTTAGAAATTGAAGATTGTTTTGAACAAAAAAATATTTTTTCTAATATTTATCCTCAAAAAAATGGAGTTCCAATTTATAATAAAAATGGACATTATGTTGTTAAATTATATTTTATGGGAAAACCAAGAAGAATTGATATTGATGATAGAATTCCTTGTGATAAAAATGGAGAATTTATTTTTCCTAGATGTGAAAGTTTAAATGAAATTTGGCCTGCTATTTTTACTAAAGCTCTTTTAAAATTAAATGTTTATAAAGTTAAACATCCTTTTTATAGTAAATTTGAAGAAAATGTTGATACTAGTTATATTTATGCTTTAACTGGTTATCATAGTGAAATTATTGAAAATGTTGACAACGAAGAAAAAATTGAAAATATTTTAAGTAATAATATTAATGATGATAATTATATTAATAAAAAAAAATATTTACTTTGTTTAAATTATATTAAACCTGAAATTGATAATGATGAAGATGATGTTTATTATGAAGATTTAATTGAACAATTCAATAAAGAAAAAGAAGATGAAAAAACAAGAGAAATGAATGAAAAAATTCAAAAACAAATTGAACAACAAAAATTAAGAAAAATGGAAGAAAATAAGAAAAAGCAATTAAAGAAAAGAAATACTATACAAAAACAAGATTTAGTATATAAGCAATTATCTTCAATAACAGATTCTTATTGGAAATTAGATGAAAAGAGAAAAAATAGAAAAGGAAGAACAAGTTTAATATTAAGAAATCCATTTGTTTTAGATGTTAAATTAAATGTTATATCTAATTATGCTTATTCAGTCAGTGATTTTTTTTCTAATGGAAGATTTAATATGAATAGATTAAAAGTTTTAGATTTTACAGATTTAAAACAAACTCTTAAAGAAAATACTGTTGTTTTTAAACAATTATCTGCTGAAGAAAAAAAAGAATATATTAAACAAAGAAAAGAATTAAAAGCTAAACAATTATCTATTAGAAATAAGAGAATTGAAGAATTAAAAAATGAAGGAAGAAATTTTTTAATTATTAAAATAAAAAATAATTCAATTGGACAATATAAATTAAATTCAATATTAGCATATTCAGAAGAAGAAATATTCATGGCTAAAAAATGTATATTAAATAATTGGAAATATCCACCTCCAAATTTTTTTGATTCTGCCTTTAAAAAATACGATGAAATTATAGAGAAAGAAAATACAAAAAATGAGGGAGCAAAAAAGAAAATAACAGGATTAGATTGGACAAGAAATAATTATCTTCAATTAATAGGGAATGATATAAATATATATGAAGGAACAGAAGAAAATCCAATTAAAGATCCAATAGTAAAAACTTCAGGAGGAAATTGGATGAGTCTTTCAGATTTTAAAAGTTTATTCAATACTTTTTTAATTTTACATAATCCTAAAGTTTTATTTGTTGGAGGTAATGTTTCTGTTGATGATACTTGGTTCTATTTTAAAGCAGATATTTATGAACCCATTGAAGATTTTTATGTTTTAAAATTAAATTCAAATAATATCGAAAATAAGGATAAATACTATTCTTCTTTTTTAATTTTTGAACCTAATTCTGATAAAACTTTACCTAGTAAAGATAAAATTTATTCTTATATTATTTTCGATATTGTTGATAATGAAAAAAATGTTATTGAAAAAGATATTACTTTAAATAAATTTTATTCTACTTATAATATTGAAAATTTAAATGGGAAAAAAGATTATTATATTATTTTCAAAGGAGGAATTTATCAATTTGGTTTTTATTTACAATTATTCTCTGAAGGTCATTCTATTGAAAATATGACTTATTCTAATTATTTAAAAGATAATTTTAATTATGAAATTTCTTCTTTTAAAATTGAACTTCCTAATATTGAAAATAATACTTATTATTTAATTTGTAGAATTCATATTCATCCTAATTTAAATGAAGATGGAACATTAGTTAATGAAAATAATGGTCCTTTGAAAATTTTATTTAATGTTAAATATGCTTTGAAATATATTAAATCTTATATTCAAATTTTCATATGTAAAGAAAAAGATTATAATTTCAATAGAGAAGTTTTTATTAACGAAGAAATTGATTTAGAAGAAGGAGAATATTTTGCTGTTTTTTCCTTTGATAAATGCTATTATACTTTAAAAGAAGATGAAATTGAAATTGATGTTATTTATTCTAATTTAAATTATAAAGTTGAATTAATTGAAAATATTGATTATTGCCAAATTAATGATAAGTATATTCCTAATAGACATAATATTATTTTTAGAGAAATGATTTATTCAAGTGATATTGTTTATACTTCTCTATATATTACATTAGAAGATCCAAATGCTCCGTTGAATAATAATAATACTCAAAATCAGGAAATACCTCAAACTTTACCAACAGAAAACAACGAGAAAAAAGAAGAGAAAAAAGAAAAAGAAGAAGAAAAAAAAGAAGATAAAAAAGAAGATAAAAAGGAAGATAAAAAAGAGGAGAAAAAGGAAGAGAAAAAAGAAGAAAAAAAGGAAGAGAAAAAAGAAGAAGAAAAAGAGATAGAAAAGCCATTAACAGATAAAATAAAATTAATATTTGAATTATATCAACTAATAGATATAAATGAAGAATCAGGTAAAGTAATAGAAGGGAAATTTTCATATGGTCTTCGTGGAATTCTATTAAAAAAATATGAGACATTCAATACATTAATAATTCCTCACATAACATTTACAGGAGGTTTATTAACACCAGAGAAAGGAGCAAAAGGTAAAAAAAACGAAAATGAAGCTCCTCAAGCTCAAATATATCCTTATTTATTAATATGTTACATTGATGAATCATTTGATATAAAAAATTCAATAGCAAAAAATGAATTAAAATGGAATATTTATATTTTTTGTTCTGATTCTATTTGTTTTTGTAAAGATACAACAAAAGAAGAACACGAAAAGGAATTAAAGGAAAATTGGGAAGTGAATGAACCTGGAAGAGCTTCAAAGGCAAAAAATTCAAGGAAGAGATTTTTATTGGAAGAAGAAAGGAAAAATGGAGGTGAAATTTCTGAGGAAGATAAAAAATTTTTAAGTACTCAAAGAGTTAGGAAAAGTAATAATGATAATGATGGAGGTGATAATAATGGAAATGAAAAAGGAGATAAAGGAAAAAAAAATGTTAAACCTCAAATTAAGAAAAGTGCGATTAAAGATCCTAATAATAAAGAAGATAATGTTAAAAGAGAAAGTTTAAAAAAAAATAAATTATTACCTTTACCTAATCAACATTGTTCTGATTATATTAAAAATTATTTAGAATATTCTTATATGAATAGAACTATTCAAATAAATAATATTGATGATCAATTTCAAAGTAAGAATTAAATTTATTTAATTTTTTTTTTAGAAATAATAAACACTGATGAAGTTCAAAATGAAAAAAATCAAAAAATAAATGAAACATTAGAAGATTTTAATAAAACAAAAACAGAAATGAGTCAAACATTTTATAAAAACACAGAAGCAAAAGAAGAAATGTTAAATACATTTTATAGAACAGATATGGGATTTAGAAGTAAAGAAAGAGAAAGATTTAAAGATTTAATTTCTAATAGAAATAATTTAAAAGAACAATTTCAAAGTAAAATAACAGCTGAAAATAATGTTAAAGACATATTGAAAAATCATATTAATAATAATTATGATATTAATTTTATTGTTTCTACTTACAATGATTCTTGTAATGCTTTAGGAAAAGATAATGAATTATGTGTTCAATTATATGATTTAATTTGTAATAAGAAAGAAGAAGAAATTAAAAATGGATTAAAGAAATTTACTCCTAAAGATAAAAATAATATTATTAAAATAATCGAAGATATTGAAACTAATCAATGGAATATTGATCCTGAAATTGTTAATAAATTAAGAGAGTTAATTAAGTAATATTTAGAAAATAAAAAGATATTTAAATTTTTTTTATTTTATTGATTAATTTTTTTTTGTTGTAAATTTATTCTTTTTCATGGTTTTTAATTTTTAATATTTATTAAATAAATAATACTTTTAATTTGAAGTTAATTTAAAATAATAATTTCCTTTCCTCGCAATATATAAATAAACGAAAAAATTTTAAATTAAATATAATTTATGAGTTCTAATCCATCAAAAAAATATTTTTTAAGAAAAAAAAGAGAAAGTAGAACAGAAGATTTTAAAATATTATATAATTTAACATTTTCAAATAGAATATCTTCATTTAAAAGAAATAAAATAAATTCAAGAAAAGATTTCAAAGAAGATGAAAACAAAAAAATATCAAGTGAAAAAAGTCAAAACATAAATTTTGAGAAAAAATCAATTTCTAATTCAAATAAAACGAATTATTCAATTAATAATAATGATAATTCAGAATATAATTTTTCAGAGCGGGAAGAAGAAAAAATATATTTTAAAGTGAAAATTCCTCTATTTAAAGAATTTATAAATGAAAAAAATGAAATAATTAAATTTAAATGTTATCCTGATTATCATTTTAATTGTGAAAAAATTTCTGAGAAAATTCAAAAAAATATTTACTGTGATTTTGATAATGATGAAGAAAGTGATAATGGTCAAATTAAACATGAAAAAAAAAAAGTAATGAATTTCTTAAAAGATACTTTTGAACTTATTAAGAAAAGTGAAAATTATTTACAACAAAATTTGACAAGAAAAATGGTTTTTGGGAAAATGTAATTTTTTAAGTTTTTTTTAGAGTTTTTTTAGGTAAATTTATTTTATTTTCTTTTTAGTTTAATTATTATGTAGTTTAAATTATTAAATTTTTATATTAAGTTTAGAGATTTTTTTTATTTGTTTTTTTATTTTCATTCTTTCCAGAAACATATTTTAGAAATTTTTAAAATTATTTAAATATATAATAAAATAATTAATTAAATAAAATGAATTAATAGTGTTTCATAAATATTTTATAATATTAAAATAATAAAAAAAATGTAATTAAAATCCAAAAAAAAATTCCTTTTAAAATTTAATATAAAAAATAAAAATTTATTACTTTTTTTTTTTTCCTTTTTTTTTTCCTTTTTTTCCTTTTTTTTCTTTTAACTCTGCAAAATATTGATTAACTCTATTATTAAAATCATCTTCCATTCTTTTAACATTTTCATTGAAATTATTTAAATAAAGCATTTCAATATCTTCTCTTTCTTTTTTTCTAGTTTCTTCCAAAGTTTTTCTGGCTTCAATAATAATTTGAGTATCAATATTATCTTGATAATTACTAGTCATTCTTTTTCTTTCTTTCCATTCATCAGTTCTCATTTTAACATAAGCTTCATTATTATTTTTTAAATGTTCTTTAATAGTTCCAATTTGTTCAATTGATAAACCAACACTTTCATATTTACTTTCATCATCTGCTCTTTTTTCATTTGGTCTGTCTTTAAAATCTTTATTTTGAAAAAATTCTAAATTTATTATTGTTTTATTTGTTCTCAAACAATCTATTATTTTATTTCCTACTTCAGCATTTAATCTGTTATTAGCTAAATTTAATGATATTAACATTGTATTTGATTTTAAACCTTGTAATAAATCTTCTATTCCTTTAGTATCTAATTCTTTATCATTACCTTCAATTTTTGTTAAATTATTATTTTCTAAATCTAAATATCTTAAAGTATTATTAACTTTCAATGCTTCACCAAATGCACTTCCTGTTTTTGGTCCTAAGAAATTTCCTTCTAATTCTAATCTTCTTAATTTTTTATTTTTTTTTATCATTCCTGCTATTCTTATTCCTTCAATATCATGTAAATTTTTTCTACTTAAACTTAATGTTAATAAAGATGTATTTTTTTCTAATATTGTCATTAATAAATTAAAGTCCCATCCATCTTCCATATTATAATTTGGAAATGCTAATTCATATGCTGATGTATTTCTTAATATTGTAGAAAAAATTTCATTTAAATTTCCTTCTCCTTCTTTTATTGATCTTTCAAATTCTTCAAAAGTTGATTGTTCTCTTTCTGCTTCTTGTTTTTTTCTAAGACGTTCTGCTTCTTCTCTTGCTAATTTTGCATTTTTCTTATTTGCCATTTCTTCCATCTTTCTCTTCTTCTTTTCTGCTTCATCTTTCTTTTTCTTCTCTTCTTCTTGTTCTTTTCTTAATTTGTCATTCACTCTTGCATTGTCTGGACGAATCAAACCATAGTATTTATCTTTCATTAATTCTTCACGTGTTAATTCTATGTCTTCTTCTTCTGCCATTTTTTTTTATTATATCTTTTGGGAGTTATATATATTTAAATTGTTTGTTTTGGATTTTTTTTAATTTTTTTATTTTTTTTTTATTTTTTTCAATTCATATGAGGAACAATGAGTTTAAGAAAAAACTTTTTAATGTATTTTTTTATTTTTTTTATACAATTTTTTTCCCCGTTTTAGATTTTTAATGGAGTTAAATTTTATAAGGATGAAGATGAGAGTGTTAATAAAAATTTTGGGTTAAGTAGCTATAGAAAATTGAAAAGAGATAAAAATTTAGATTTTTTAAAGCCTATTGGTAAATACATAATATAATATTATATTATTAGATTTAGATTTTAGCAAATCAAAAGATTTTAATTTCAATAATGACAACAACAATAATAGACATTGTTCATTGGATTTTTCAATAACTGAAAGAAGTAAATATAAAAGAAATAATAGTAAAACATTATTTTCAAATTTAACAATTGAAAATAATGATAAATTAAAATTAAAATTGCAAAAAAAAATAGATTATTTAAAATCAAATTATTTTTCAAATAATAAATTTATATATTTAAATACTCCAATAATAAAGCCAAAAATAACAAGTTCTTTTATAAATTCATCTCAATTTAAAAAAGGAATTTTTTCTCCTAATACAAATAATTATAATATTAATAATTTATCTTTAAATTCATCAACAATAAATAATCAAATTCCAATTAGAAAAAATATAAATTTAAAACAAAGAAATAAAATAATAAAAATAAAAGAAGAAGAAGATTTATATAAATTTTCAATATTTAAATTTAAATAATATTTGAATTAATTTTATTTAATAAAAAAAATCTAATCAAAAATAGAAAAAGTTTTTAATTTAATTTGATTATTTTGAAGTAGAATTTTAGCTCTTCTATAAGATAATTCACTTAAAGGTTCCATTTTAATTTTTTTAAAAGTTTTAACAGATTTTTTTCCAAAATTATCCAAAAATGAAGAACCAAAAGTACTATTTTCTCCTGTGTCAGAAAGACAAAAATTATTTGTTGTTTTACTATTATTATTTCCTAAATAATATTTAGTTTTTATTTTTGGTATTTTTTCATTTAATAATTCACTTTCTATTGTATTTTTATTTACTATTGGAAAAATATTATTTATCATTTGAACTAAAACTGCATATTTTTGTTCTGGATTCATTTTCTCAAAATCACATTCTGAAAAATCATCTAAATTTAAATATATATTTTCACTGTTCTTATTTATATAATTATTGTATATTTTTTCAAGAGCTGAATCATATAATTTTAATATATTTGTATATTTTTTATTTATGTAATCTAATTTTGATTGTGCTGTCTCATATTTTAATCTATAATTTTCTTTTATTTTTTCCTTATTTAATAATTCCTTTGTTATTAAATATTTATTTGATGGATTATTACTTGAATTATTTTTTTTATGATAATTTCTAATATCAATAATTGGACTTGGTTTAAATTTTATTATATTATTTAAATTAATTGAACTATTTTTAGGAAATAAATGAGTAGAACTTGAATGAATATTATTATGACTAATATTAACATTATTATTATTTGGAGAATGAGTTTTATTATATTTAATTGGTTTACTTATTTCATGTAATTTATCTTGAAATTCTTTGTTTTTTTGTCCTAAACAATTATTAACATTAATATAAATTTTAACATCATTTGTTAAATCTGCAACTTTTCTTTTTAATATTTCTCTCTCTTTTAATAAATCTTCTATTATTCTTGATTGATATTCTAATTCATTTTTTAATTCTTGAACATGAAGAATATTTAATTTATTATTTAATTCATTTTGTTTGTTTGAATTTGCTCCGAAATTTGCATGTTCATCTTTTAAATAATCTAACATTTTTTTCTTAAATTTTGCCATTTTTTTTTGATGATTTAATTCCATATTATCTAATTTTTTTTTTTCTTCATCAGAAAATTTTTTTATTACATCTTCTAATTCCAAAATCTTATAATAAAATATATTATTTAAATTTTCGATTTTACTTATATTTTCCATTTTATATTTTAAATTTTCTTGCTGTAAATTAACTTGATTAACTTCTTTTTCAAAATTAGCTTCTTGTAAAGTTTTATAACTATTAAAAGTTTTTTGTTGATTAATTATATCATTTGATAATTTTTCTATAAATTTATCTTTTTCTTTCATTGCTTTTTCTGAAACTGTGTTTGAAGCATTTTGAGCTCTTAAAGTATATATATTTGATCTTAATGTTTTATTATCTGTTCTTAAATTTAAATTTTCTTCTTTTAAATGGGCTATTTCTTCATGTAAAATTTTTAATTCTTCTCCTTGTTCTATTAATTTTTGAAATGTTTTTTTTTCTAAGATTGATTCCACCATTTTTTATATTTTTTATCAATTATATTTAAACAATATTAATTTAAATGTTTACATATAAAAAAAATTATTTAAAGGATTTAATAGATAGAATTAAATATATAAAAAAATGATGGAAATTGAAACAAATAATAACATTCATGTTGAAAAATTTTTGGAAAGAAAAGAAAAAAATAATGAAAAAATCATGTTTATGAAATCAATATATTTTATTGCTTCTCAATGTGAATTTGCAAGACTCATAAATTTACTTTATCACACTATTCCAAATGTAAAATATACGTTTTTTAACTTTTTTTAGTTATTTATTGTATATCCAAAAACTCTTTTTTATATATATAAATGTTGGTTTTTTGCTTTAAAGAAAATTCACAAAATAAATGAAGCCAATTGTATTTTCGAACAATTTATCTTACCTATTTGTAAAAAATATGAATTTTTATTCCAGAAAAATTTTAGATTGAAAGAAGAAGAAAAAGCTGATTTAATTTTAGAAAACAATTTAACTTATAATTTTGAGAAAATTTTAAATAACATTTCAAATTTAATTGATGAACCTTTATCTTTAAATTCAAGAAAAATAAATGAAAAAGATGATTATGAAATGGAAAGAATTAATTATGAATTATTAAATAATATTTCATTCAATGAAAGTGAAAATGATTTATATGATTTAGAAGAATATTTTTTCGAATATATAAAAGAGAAAAACCAAATATTTCATATTGAAAAAAATTTTAAAATAAAAGATAATTCAATAAATAATATATTTGAAGAAGAACAAAAAAATGAAATTTATAATCCTTTTCAAATGGAAATTGATTTAGAAAATGATTTAAAAAAGAATAATATAGATCACAAAAATTCTGAAGAAAATAATTCAAATTCATATTTAATGACTACAGATTTAAGTACTTCAGATTTTTATCATAACATTAATAACATGAATAAAAAAAAAAATAATAATTTTAATGATAATTTTATAAATGATTCTTATTCTAATTTTAATAAATATTCAAGAGATTATTTACCTAAAATTTCTTTTAAAAATGAACGATTTAAAAATTCAGACCCTTTTTTGAAAAATTTTAATCCTAAGTTTTTAAAGAAAGAAAATATTGATAAGAAAATATTTAGAAAATTTAGAAATTTTGTTAAAGAAAAATTCCAGAAAGAACCTAATAATATTATTTTTTCTTTTGAAAGTGAATTTTGGAAAAATTTTTGTTTTACTAATTTACTTCCTCCAATGAAATATAAAGATTATGAATTTAAATCTTTTAATACAAAATATTTTCTTTGGTTATTTAGTCGATTTGGTTCTGTTAATTTATTTAAACAATTTATAGAAGAAAAAGGAAATTTAGTGATTGAAAATTTTATAAATGAATATAATTTAGAAAATTCAACTGAAATTAATATTATTGAAAAATTAAAAGAATATTTAAATAGAATTCCAATAATTTATTCTAAGAATAAAAACAGTAATGATAATTATGTCAATTTAATGGAAAAAAAATATTCTTTTGATTTCAATAATCTCGAAGATACTTATTTAGGAATTAAAGATTTTAATGATGATCCTACGATGAATGTTTTTAATACTAATTTTAATATTGATTTAAGAAATGAGAAAAGTAACTTTAATTTAGACGATGAAAAAGAAGAAGAATATATTCAAAGATTAAATTCTCCTGCTTTAAATTTAGGTTTTGATTATTAAAAATAGTTCTTTGTCTTATTATAATATAGAATATAAATATATACATTTTATTGGTTTTAAAAAAGTAAAATTATAAAGAATTAATTATGGAATATTATTTATTATATATATTAAATAATAAAAAATTTTAAAAAATTTTTTTTAAAATTTGTTTAACATAAACAAATAAATAAAATAATAAATATAACATCAAAAAAGAGATAATAATTAATACCATAAACAAAGGAAAGAATCAGAACTTCCAGAAGCTACTCTTCCATCTTCCAATTCAATAACAGCATTAGCACTTTTATGTCCAGTTAAAGTATTTAAACATTTAAAACTAATATGATTAAAAATTTTAATAGTATCATCAAAAGCACAACTAATAATTCTCCCATCATTTAACTGATATAAATAATTAATGTATAAATAATGATCATTAATAGTATATAAGCAACAACATTTATTAGTTTTATAATCTGAAATGTCCCAAATTTTTATTACATTATCATTAGAACCAGAGACTAATCTTCCATCATTTAATTGTAATAAAGTTCTTACTGAACCTTTATGTCCTTTTAAACTGGTTTTCTCAAAAGAATCATAATATTTATTATTTATATAACATAACCATATTACACAATCTCCTAATCCTACTGCAATTCTTTTTCTCTCTATGAAACTTTTTATTTCTATTAAACTAAATACTCCATTTCCAAAATTATGACTTCCTAATATATCATATGTATTCTTTTTCCATATTATTATTCTTTCATCATCACTTCCACTTATTAATCTACCATCATTTAATTCTATTAAACCGAAAATAAAACTTCTATGAGAATTTAATTTACTTATTATTTGATATGTATTTAAATCCCAAATAAATATCATTGAATCAGAAGAAGCAGAACATAGATTTTTATTTTTTAATTCAACTAAACAATTAATTGCTCTATCATGTCCTTCTAAAGTAGCAATGCAATTATAATTTGATTTAATTTCCCAAATTTTAATTGTTTTATCTAAAGAACCAGAAATAATGTAATGTTTTGGATTTACTTTTAATTGAATTAAAGCTGAAATTCCGCTTCGATGTCCTTTATAATTATATATATTGTTTTGGAATATATGATAAGGATGAATTATATAATTTGTATCAAAATATGACATTAAGGAATATGATAATGCTTCAATAGATGATATTGATGATGATAAATCATCTGTTGAAAATGTAGATGTATTAAATTGACATAATTTGGAAAAATTATTTAATATTACTACATTTTTTCTGCTGTTTAAATAATTGTTATATAATAGTTTTACTAAGTTTATTAAATTTTTGTTTATTTTTATATTTGTTTCTAATGCTTCTTCTACTTTTACTTTTATTTGATTTAATTCTAATATTTTTCTACTTATTTTACTTGTTATTTCATTTCTATATTTTGATTGACGATCTAAATATTCTAAAGAATATTTTTCAAATTTTTCCATTGAATGAAAAGGTAGATTTAAATTAATTGAATTATAATATTCACTATGAGTTTGAATTTTATGATGATTATGATATTCTACATAACATTTATCACAAATTAAACTATTACATCTTATACAATAATAAGATAAAGGTTTTGTATCATGAATATGACAAAAATTAACAAAG
The DNA here is from genome assembly GCA_023807065.1 of Isotricha intestinalis. NCBI lineage: Eukaryota > Ciliophora > Litostomatea > Vestibuliferida > Isotrichidae > Isotricha > Isotricha intestinalis. The sequence goes on from JAJJLU010000063.1 coordinate 17,608, forward strand.
TTAATTTTATTAATATCTAAATTAGAATTAAATGTATTTAAAAGATAATTATTAGTATTTGAATTTCCTTTATTACATTTATCACATAAAAATGAAACTCCAATTTCAGTTTTTGAGTCAAAGTCAATATAATATTTTTCCATATAAGGAATTGAAGTATTACATTTTGGACAAACTAAATAAAATAATTGTTTATTTGGTTCTTTTGATAAATTTGAGTTACTATTTGTTCTATTGTGATTTGTAGATTTTAATTTATTTGAATCTAAGGCATCTATAAATAATTTTGTGACTACTCCTGAATATGTTTTTGTTGTTCTTCTTTGGACTTTTGACATTATATAAAAATAAATATGTTTAAACTTTATATATTATTTTTATTTTTGTTTATATTTATTTTATGTCTATAATAATAAAAATACTAAAATGATTTTATTGAAGAAGAAGTAAAAATCAATAAAAATGATATTAATTCTTATCCAATAAATGTTCTTTAAAATAAAGATATTTCAATAAAAAATAATTTATTTTAAAATCAAATGAAGTTAAATAAATTGAAAAATATTATTAAATTTTTAATAGCCTTTTAACTTTTATAAAATTAATTAATGAATTTATTAATCCGTTGATTGTTGATGAATTATGGTTTTATAATTCATTGGAATAATTATAGTTATTATAATAATAAATATTTGTTGTGGAAAAAATTAATTAATGTAAATACCCATATAATTATATTATATTATTTTACATATATGTATTCTTTCTTTTGTGAGTTTTTGAACCCTCAAATTGTTATTTTAATAGTTTGTTAAACTATTATTGTTATATTAACTTTTATATTTTATGCTTTGAACAAAAAAATAAATTTTCAATTATAATTTACAATTTTATTCATTTTTTATTTATGCTTTGTTCACTAATTTAATTTTTTTTTATTCTTTTTAAAATAAAAAATTTTTAATATATTTTTTATTTAAATTTAAATTAAATGAATTTTAGTGAATGTATTAAAGTGTGTGGAAATGGGAAATTTTCTTATGATAATAATTATTTAGCTTTACAGTGTTATAAATCTATTATTTTATATGAGAAGAAACAATTAAAAAAAATAGATGAAATAACATTTGATAATGAAATTTCATTTTTTGAATGGTCATATGATTCATCTCTTCTTTTAATAAAAGAAAAAAATTCTTCAATTATTCAAATAAGAAATTTAGATAATAATAATTGGGAAGGAAAAATTATTGATGAATTATATGGAATAAAATATGCAACTTGGTTTATTAATAGTCAATTTTTAATTACTATAAGTGATAACTTAATTAAAATGAATTTTTATTCAATTTCTTCAAAATTGATTTTAAGTGTCAAAGATATTTTATTTAATGACGAAAGAAATATTTGTTATTCTTCTTCCAAAAATTTTTTTGCTATTCCTATTTATTTATATAAAAAAGGAGATTTTTTACAAATTTATAAAAGTGATAATTTTAATATGGAAATAATTTTTCCTTTAAATACTTTTAAAATTAAAAAGGTTATGTTTATTAATCATGATTTAAATATATTAGTTTTTGATAGAGGATTTATAGAAAATATAATATTTATTTATAATTTAAGTGGAAGTTTATGTACAAAAATTAAGCCTTGTGATTTTAGTTTAGAAATTTTAAATATTAAAAAAGCTTTTAACGAAGAATTTTTAGCAATTGGAACCAAAGAAGAATCAATTAAAATATTTAATATGAAAAATCTAAAATTAATGGAAATTAATTTTGAAAATTATAAAGGAAAGGCAAAATATATATATAAAGAAAAAGAAGAAGAAAATTTAAATAGCAAAAGGAAAAAATCAAGAATAATTAATATAAATAATTATGATATAAATTCTTATAAAATAAATAATACAGGAGTTAAAAAAATAGAATGGAATTATAATTCAAAATATATTGCATTTAATGAATTATCATATCCTAAAATATTATTTATTTGGAAAATAGCAAATGAAATTTATTTAGATTCAATTTTAATATTTTTAAATAATATAAAAGATTTTAAATGGTCTCCTTCAAATAATCAATTAATAATATTAACTGAAAATCCTTTAATTTATATTTTTTCAACAATTAAGGGTTTAAATGTGGGAAATTATTTTTTAGATTTTATTCCTTATTGTATTAAATGGGATTTTGAAGGATATGAATTTATTATTATAGATAAAAATAGAAATAATTTAATTGTGTGTTTTCCAGATGAAAATTAAAAAATTTAAAATAAAATATAAATAAATTAAATATAATAAATGAAAATGAAGAAAATAAAATATAATTTGAGAAAAATTAATAGCAAAAAAATAAAAAATCAGAATAAAGAAAAAAAAAAATAGGAAAAATTACGGAAGAAATTTAGGGTAAAATGGAGAGTAATAATATTTCGGGTAATTGGGAGTACTTTTTTTTAAAAATATTAGATTTTTTTATTAATAATATTATTATTCATTTAATCAATTTATATTCTTTTTGTGTATGATTGTTTTGATTGTTGATGTGTGTTTTTATGATACCTTAAAGGGAGATAATGCTTGGCATCAGTACGCTTTAAGGGATGATATGTTTTTGAAGGGAATTTTTGTGGTCAATTTTTATCTAAGTATACTTGTTATGTTGTCAATTTAGGCTTTGTTGTTTTTATTTATATGTTTTTGTTCATTTTATCTTATTTTAGCCTATGACTCTTTTCTCATTCATTCCTCTTAGATTCTCATTCTTTTCATATTTGACGGGCATTCTAATGATCTTATGATTTAGGAGGGCGTTAATAATATTTTCTTTTTATATTTTCATGTATTTTTTATTGTAATGCTCTTTTTAAAGCTTGGGAAAGTTATTTAGTTGATATTTTAGGATTAAATTGTTTAATTGAAATATGGATTTTTTTTTTCTTTATTATATTCTTTTTATGAGTTTATTTTCAATGTTAAATTTTTTTTCAAGATAATTGAATTCTCTTAATTTAAATTTTTATTTTTTTTATTTCTTTAATTCAACATTTAGTTTTTTTCAATATTTTCCTCAATCATAAATTAATTTCCTTAATTATATTATTTATTATCCCCAAATCCCAAAATATTTCGTTAAAATAAATAAACAATTTTTAAAATTAATGAATTTGTAAATTAAAAATTATAGATTTAAAGAAGAAATATATATGTATTTCATAATTCATCAAAAGTTTTTCAATTAATATTTTTTTATTTAAATATATATAGTTTTAATTTAATAGTAAAAAACTCATAATTTATTTTTATTAAATTTAGGAGAATTGGGGATTGGGGATTGGGGATTGGGGATTGGGG
>JAJJLU010000064.1:0-20821 GCA_023807065.1 Isotricha intestinalis
CCCCAATCCCCAATCCCCAATCCCCAATCCCCAATAAATAATTCAATAAAAACATTAAAAAGAAAAAAATAAAAGAAATTCAAATATTATTTATTTATAAAATCAAAAAAATATATTAAAAGGAATATTAATCCTACCATAATATTTTATATTCATTAATTGCATTAAAATCTAATTCATTTTTATATTCAACAAACCATTTGAATTTTTACAATTTCTTTCTATCATATCTTTAGATTCTTTCATTATTATTTCCTTATCTTTTTCTATATTATTTATTCCTTTATTTTTTTATAATGAAAACTTTTTTTCAATTTAAAATATCATTATTATATTTTTTGATTGTTTATTGTAATTAATTGTTTTTTCTTTCTCTCTTCAATTTTTTATGAGACTTTGAATTTTCTCCATTATTATTATTTAGTATTCATTAAGAATTTATTACATTCATTATTTTCTTATAATTATCATTTATATTGAAAATATTAAGTATCTTTAAGTTCCAAATTGATTTCTTTATCCCTATTTTTTAATATTAATTGAATAATCTTTTTGAATCAAACTGAAATTTCTTCCCGAAAAAAAATTTTCTGAACAGTTTCAAAAAATATATTTATTTTTATAAAATCTAATCTTCATAAAATGATTTTAAATTAAAATTAATAATTTATTTATTAAAAAATAACTAGAATCATTTAACAATAAGATTATTCATGAAAAAGTAAAGAATGAGGTGAATTTTCATTTATAGAGAATTTTAGAAATTCCTATTCCAATTCTATAATAATATTTTACTTTTTTATTTAATATATTAAATGAATAAATATATAAATTATTTTAATTTTTTAAAAAAAGGGATAATAATTTTATGATTAATTTAAATTTTCTTAAATTAATGAATTAATGTATATAATTATTTTAATTATAATAATAAACAAATAATAATTGAAGTTAAAACATAAAAAGAAACATTATACTTTTTCCCGCAATTAATCTTTAGATAATTCTCATTTTTATTCAAGTAATCCTCATCTATCTGCTTTTCATATTCATCATATAAACTTTTCTTTTCTATACAAATAAGAGGATCATTACACCAAACACTTCCAGTACAAACTCTATTATAATCAGGACAAATGATACTTCCACTATAACCATCAACTCTTATTTCTTCATAATTTCCATGACATTTTATTTGAATATCCCCTATATCAAGAATAAATGTTTTTGATTTTGAATCACATGATATTACTTTATGACATCTTGCTCTTTTTTTTGTATCTACTTCAGAATTAAACTGATCATTATTAGTAGATGGAATTAATGAACTTAAAACACAAATTGAATTAGGACCATAAATTTCCCCATATTCAGAAGGCAAATTATTGAAATTCAATCCATTAGAATCACATCTAGAATAAAAATAATAATAATAATAATAATTTGAATCAGTTAATGTAACAGGACAATAATCAGCATAATAAAACCCTCCTTTAGTCGTGTCATTAAAATATCTATAATATTCAGGTAAATAAGGATAATTACTAATATAACAAAGACCTCTATCAATGAAACCACTAGTGCATCTTTCTTCATTTTCTACATCACAAAATTCCCTTTCATAATTACTTTTTCCTTCTGAAACACATTTATCTTTAAGAAATTCACATCCTAATCCTTTTCCATATCTAAATAAACCACCAGTATAATAATTAACATTATACCAACCACTATCTTCTAATAAAGCAAGTGATATTTCACTTATTACTATTTCTGGATAATCAATTGATATCATATAATCACCTAACATAATTCTTGCTTCCCAATGTGATCCTACTGAACCATCACCTCCTTGATTTTCTAATTCAATTCCTTCTATATCATCACAATTAAAATGTCTCTTTGCTTGTTTTATTACATTAGGTCCTGTGAAAAGGGTTCTTTTAAGCCCATTAACTGTTTTATTTTTAAGTAAAGATGAATAAGATTGAAAATACTCAAAAAAAGAACTTGAAAATCCTAAAACATGTGTTATTTCATGTAATAAAAGCATAATTAAATAAGGTTGTGCATTAGTTTTAGTAAAATTATAATGTTTTCCTAATAAGATTCCTCCACAAATAGGACGATTCTTTTCTTTTTTATTTATTGCTATAGTAAATGCTGCAGCGTCAATACCATCGTTATCATCAAAATAAATTTTAGGAATTAAGATTAAATCTGCATTTATTGTTCTTGATATTATATTTTTCACTTCACTTCTTAAAATATAATCGTCTTCTTCTTCAAACAAATAATAAGATAATGTAATTTCTTGAGTTCCACTCACATTTAATAATTCTGAAATATAATTTTTAGTTGAATTAAGAGCCATTGATAAATTATTATAATAATCATATGTAATTTTTCCTATGGAAAATTGATGTTGAAGAATTTCATAATCTATATATATATTCATTTTATGAGATGATGATAATTTTCTAGTTTTTAAATTTGGATTTGATGTTTCATCTATTATTTTGAATTCTTTTTTTTTTAATTGATTATAACCACATTTGAAAGATAATGAATAGTTTATTATTGATAATAATAGAAAAAAATTTTTCATTTGATTTTTTTTATTATTAAAATAGGGAAATAGATTGATTTTTATATAAAAGAAATAAATAATTAATTTTAAAAATTAATAAAATGGTTATTTAAACGATAAAATATCTTTTTTCAAAATTAACTTAATCTATTTTTCAAGAAAATAAAAATCTATAAGTTTATCAATATTAATTTTTTTTTCTAATTCATTTTCATAATTTATATAAGATTCTGATTTTTCTTCATCATTATTTTTTAATCACTTTATCTCAAAAAAAGGGATTTGTTCAAAAAAAGGTGGATTAGAGGAGTTATATAGACTGGAATAAATGAATATTTTAACATTATATCTTTCATTTCCTTAATTATAAAAGATAAAAAATTTAATGCATAATTAACTTATTTCGATTTTGAACATTAAAAATGATTGAATTTCATAAATAGACAATGACTTTTGACTTTTTCATAGAAAATAAATAACATTATTCCATATCATTAGAAATAAAATTTTTACTTTAGAATTGGAAAATTTATTAATGTTACATAAAATTTTTCAATTTATAGTATCAAATTTTATTAAAATAAATTTCAATATTTAAATTTACATTTTTAATCATTTTATTCACTTTTTTGAATTAAGGAAAGAAAAAAATTTGAATAAAATTTTCATTTATTTTTTTCAATTTCATTTTTTGAGAAATCATTTATAGAATAAAATATTTTTGTAATATCTAATATAAATACACTTAATAAATTATATTTTTCTTGAATAATTGATAAATCAAAAAATTTTTATTGTCATTTTTATTTTTATTCCTTTTCTTAAAAAGTATTTTTTATTTCATTTTCAATGTTTTTTCAATTTTTTCCCGTATTAAAGGAATCATCAAAAAAAATAAAATCAAATAAAATGATTGTTTAATATAGAAAAAGAAGAAACTTTTTCTCTCAATAAATATTTAAATAAAAAAGAATCAATTATAAAATTTATTTTGATAAATAAATAAATGACTTCATTAAAAAAGTATTGAATATTAATTATTATCAAATTAAATAATTAAGATATTCCTCATGACAATATGTAGTTACAGGTGAAGTGCTGAGGATTAATTTAAAAAATCCCTTCCACGATATAATGTCCTGTTATTATTGATAATTCAGATAAAAAATATTTTAATTTTTATCTTGAAAGTATAATAATTAAAAACCCAATATTAATTAAATATAAATATCATTAATATTAATTACCTATTTCTTCATCAATAGCCCATATAATAGTATCTGAATCTTCAACTTTGATATCATCATTCATATCTTCTTTAATCTTATTTGAAAAATAAACCTCAATTATTCCATATATCTGACTTATTAAATTCCTTAAATAAATGTTCTTCACTACCTCCTTTAGAAATTTTCCCATCTTTAAATAAAAAACAAATATTTCTAATTTTTTTCATATCCTTGAATATCTAGTTAATAAAATTTTATTGGTTGAAGGATAATTGGTTAAACCCTTAAGGATAAAATCATAATTTATTTTTTTCATATAACTTTCTCAAGGTAAAATAACAAATTTAATTTAAACAAAAGATATATATTTGAAGAAAACAACTGGTCATGTGCACCTTTATCTAAATTAAAAAACGAAAAAATTCTCCTGACTTGACTTTGTGGAACAATATAGATTTTTAATGTTTTTAATTAACATTTATTAAAATAAAATGTCAAAGCTGTTTTAATTGGAAAAAAAATGATTCATAAAAGTTAAAGAATTTAAAGTCTGCTCAAAAAAAATATAAAAAATGTGAGAAACTTCTTTTTAAATTGAGAGAGATAAAAAAAGAATTGTAATAATGAGAGCAAAAAGAATAATAGTTAAATAACTTTTTATAAAGTATTTCAAATTCTAAAAAAATATAATTATATTAATAATGAGAATTGTATGATTAGTAAATCACATATTATTCTTATATTATATCTTTTTGTATAAAATACTCAATTATTATTCTCACTAATAAATTTCTTTTTTCAATTGAATATTTTATTATTAAAGAATAGTATACATTATTCTTTATTCCTCTTTTTATGAATTTAATTTCAAGATTATATATTAATCAAATATATAAAGCTACTTTTTAATACTTTAATCATTTCAATAATAATAATATAATGATTTAAGATAAAAAGAATTAGAAATTGACCAGAATATCAAAAAAGTATTTGAAGAGAAATCATAATTTAAAAAAAAATAAATTAAAACGTTATCAATTATTATAATATTTAATAATTAAATGAATTGTAATAAAATACACAAAAAAAATATTTCTTAATAAAAAAAATGGAAACATTAGTAAAAAATATAGCAGAAGAATTTATAAATCTAGATTCATCTTCTTCAGAAAAAGATGTAACAAATAAATATAAATTATATATTTCTTTTCATAATAATTATATAATAATTTCTTGTGAAGATATTGAAAAAAATTTATATTTACCAAACGAAAAAAAAATATTATATCAAAAGAAATTTTCATTAGAAAAATTGAAAAAAAAATTATTAATAAATTTTAATTCAATAGAAGAATTAAAACCTTATTTTGAAAAATCAAAAAAAGACAAAAATTATAAAATAATAGAAGGAAAAAAATCATTAATTATAAATTTTAAAAACCCTTTGAATGAAATTTTTGTGATTCCATTAAGTAAATCTAATTATAATTCTTATCAAGCTTTATTATTAAGTGCAGGTAGTGCTTTAGCAATGATAATATATGATTTATATAAAGAAGAAAGTGAATATGAAAAAATGAGTAAATTTGAAAAAATTTGGCATAGATTAACTAATTGGGGAAATAGAAATATTAAAAGAAGCTTTTCGAAATAAGTTTTTCATATATATTTTTTTGGGCTTTTATAAATTATTTTAAATGGTATTTTCGATTTATTATATAGTGTTTTTTATACAGTAATTTTACGTTTTATTATATATTTTTATAATAATAAAATTATAATTTTATAATTATTTGTTTTTTAATTAATTAATTATTCAAAATGAGCTTTTAATTATTTAATAAACAATTTTTTCTCAATAGAAATAATAAAATTCAATTTATTCTTCTTAGAACAAAGAATCTTTAATTATCCATATATTAAATCTATCTTTAAAATTCAATCGAAAATATGCACAATTATTTTAAATAACTTAATTATATGATTAAAAATAAAAAAGATATTTTTCATGGTTTAAATTTGATGCATATTTATAATAGTAAATTGTTCAAGTTATTTATAAAAAACAAAGAAAGTGAATTATTAAATTTAATGAGTGTTCTCCTAAAAAATTTACAATTGAAAACTACAAATGAATAAATTTTATTTAGTAATTTGTAAATTAATTTCATTTCTATATTTCCTTAAATTAACTCTAATATCATTAGGTTTCTTTAGCAATTTTAAAATATTAATTAAATCATATAAAACATAATCATTAACATTAAAATTATAATTTTCGTCTACTACAAAAGACTTAATTATAATACGATTATTTAATTCAATATTTTCTTCTTTATTATCAATAATAAGTTCTATTATAATCTCTTCCTGTTTTTTTAATATTTTTATAATAATATTTTTCATTTAAATAATTTGATTTCTGCCTATATAATCTATAATCAAAAAATATTTTTGTTCATTTTCAATAAAAATTAATTATTTGATCTGCATAATCTTTGAAATAACTTGTAAAAACAATTAATTCATAATAAGGTAAAAGTCTATTTACAAATTCTCTTAAACAAGGTCTTAATTTTTTTTTGTATTTTGAAACATTAGATAAAGTCTCTTCTAAATTGAAAATTAAAGTATATGTTTTATCAGGAGAAAAAGGTATTAAAGGGTGTTTTTTTTTATTGAACTTTGATTATAATTATTTGGTTCTAAAATATTTAAATTCATTATTCCTATTTTTTCATAATTATAATAATTATTAATATTATTTTTTTCATATTCAATTATTTCACCGTTATTATTATAATAATCATCATTTAATAAATTAGAATGATATATATTATATGTATTATGAGAATAATTATTATCATAATGAAGATTACTTTGATCACAATCAATATTAATTTCCGAATAACTACTATTATTACTGATACTTCTTAATCTATTCTTTTTTTCTTTTAATCTCATGTTAGAAGTTTTTTTAAAAGGAAAAATAATTCCATTACTTAAAGCAGCTCCAATATAATTTATTTCTATTGTTAAAATTTTACCAAGGTACTTTTTTTACGATTTTAGAATAATTGTTGGAAGGATTGGACATTGAATTTGAAGTATTTGAAGAATATTTTTTATAATTATAATCATTTGTTTTTTTATTTAAATTGAATGAATTTATTGTATATGAATTGTAATCGCTTATTAAACTATTATTTTTATTTAATTGGTAATGATTATTATAATTTATATTATATGTTTTACTGTCATTATATTTTATATTATTTTGTTTTTCATTCATTTCAAATAATTTTATTTTCGTTTGATAAAAATCATATATATCTGAAGAGTTTATTCTTCTTATCTTTTAAATAAAATTGTTATTTCTTTTTAAATATTTTCATTAATTTGATTATCATTATTTATTAATTCAGTTAAATTATTATTTAAATCTTTATTTATAACAGAAATTAATTTTGATTGTTGTTATAAATTCATTTTATTATTTTTACATCTTTCAAAAATATTTTCACTTAATAAAATAAAATTATTAAAACCAATTTAATAACTTCAATGAAAAAATCTTTTTTGTTTTGATAACAAATATCAAAAAGAATAATAATTGAAAAAAAAGGAAATTTAAAGATTATTAATTAAAGGTAAATATTCATTAGCATTAATATTTTCAATAATAATATTAATATTATTATAAAAAATTTCAATCCAACTATTTAAATAGTTAAGACAATTTTTTCCTTTGAAAAAATTAATATGAATTTGATTAAATAGATCATTTAAATTATTAATTAAAATAACAATATTATTTTTTTCATTAAAAATATTATTATTAAAAGTATAATTATTATTATTATTATTTTTATAAGTATAATTAAAAAACTTATTTAAATTAACGGTGATTGGTCTGGGATTATATAATTTATTTTCTCTTTCTATATTATCTATATTATAAGATTTAATTATCCCATCTTGTTTTATTATTGTTAATAATTTTAATAAAGAAGATAATATTCTTTTTTATATAAACATTGGCATTTTGAATTTTTTGAATGAATTGAATTTGTACTTATTCTTCTATTTATACTTTCTTTTTTTTGATATATTGGTATTTCTTTATTTTATGACATTAAGTTTTTTTATTTGAATAGAAAAAGAAATTTTTTGAATAATTAAATTTTTATTGCATTTCTTTTTATTCATTTTTTAAAATTTAATAAAAGTTTACAAATAAAGTTTTGTTACTGAGAAAAGTTAAAATTATAATTTTTAAATTTATCATTTCAACAAAGTAATTTTAAAAATTTTTGGGAAACAAAAGCTATTCGTAATTTCTAAAAATATCATGATATTATTTAACAAATGAAAGTTTTAATTATTTAATTTTTTTGTCAAAAAAATTCTTTTAATAATTTCAATTATATTTTTTTCATTAATTTTTCATTTATATAATCAAATAATTTTTTGATTGAAATCATTTTTCTAAAAAAGAATATTTCAAATAATCTTCTTTCTCAAATTTTACCTCATTCCTTTTGATTATTCGGTATTATTGATAAATTTATTTTTTAAATTACAGAATCATTACTTGAATTTATAAATATTCTTATTACTCTTTTGATATTTGTATTTTTTTTTTTATTATAATACTTATATGAATTTTTAAGTATAATGTTTTTTTTATTTTTTTTTATGAATTTATGATAAAATAAATTTTATTAATTAGCTTTTTTTAGTTAATTTGTTTTATTATTAGAATAATATTTTAAATAATCATTACCAATTTTTGATTTATATAAGTTTCCCTGTGTCTTTTTTGTAACTCTTTTAGAAAAAATGTAATAAAGGATTTTATTAAATATATTATTTAATTATCATTAATTTCTTTTTTCTTTGATGAAATATTTAATAATATATTTTATTTAATTTATATTTTCATAAATAATTCAATAATTTTTTTAATATGTACTGTTTTAATTAAAAATGTCCTTTATTAATTAATTTAAAATGTAGTTATTATTTTTTTATAACAATTTATTTAAATATTTAATTTCCATCAAATTAAATTTATTTTTTGTTTTTTTTATTTTTATTTTTATATGAAAATTTTCATCTGTTTTAATAAAGATTTATTAAAAAGTGAAAATTTTCAAATAAAAAAAATAAAAATTCCTTCCAAAGAAACTTATATTAAAGATTTAAAAAAAATTATTAATGATCGATTTAATATTTCAGAAAATCAACAAAAATTAACTTTTAAATTAATAAATACTTATGTAACATTAACAAATGATTTTCCTTTATCTTTTTATTTTATAAGAAATAACTCAAAAATCTTTTTACAAAAAATAAATCCAGTTGAAGAAAAAATTGAAATAAAAATGGAAAAATATAATCAAATAAAATTTAAATATTATCAACATTTAAATTTTTATTATCAAATAAACAAAAATAAAATAAACATTCTAAACAAAAAATTGTCAGATAATGAAAATTTCAAAAACCAATACAACAAAAGCAAAAATAATAATAGAAAAATAATAATCAATAATTCCCAAAATAATTTTAATAATAAATTATATAATAATAATAAATCAAACAATAATATATTGAAAAATCAAATAGAAAATGAAATAAAAAATAATATAGAATATAAAGAAAAACAAACTAAAATTCAAAAATATAATTTTCTAAATATTTTACCAAAAATAGAAACATATCCTCCAATATTATTAGGAAAGGTAGAAAAAACAGGAAGAATGCTTCCAATATATAGATATAGAATAATAGAATTAAATCCTTATTTAGGTTATATTAAAAGATATAAATCTCATTTAGATTATCCTAATAATCCAAATGAAATTATTCCTCTTTTAGAAATTAAAAAATGTAAAATTGTTAATTCTAAAAACTCTGATCATGAATTTTTCTTTGATATTGATTATATTGAAATTGAAAGATATAAAGTTTATTCTAAATCTTCTTGTGAACAGTGGGTTTATGGAATTAATAAATCTATTGAATTTTATAAATATTTTAAAATGCTTGAAAAAAATTTCAATAATGTTAATCTTTATTTAAAAGAATATAAACCTAAAATAATACAAATTTCTTTTGATAAAGATAATTTTAAAAATATTAATTTAGATACTTTAACTTATTATAATAAATTAAATATTAAAGAAAATAATAATAATAAGGTAAATTTAAATGAAGAAAATAAGAATAATTTTTTTGCAAATACTGCTTCAACAAACAAAAATAATATTTATAAAAAACAAGTATTTTTAAAGGATTTTGAAATAATAAAAATAATAGGAAATGGAACATTTGGAAAAGTATTTCAAGTAAAATGTAAATTAGATAATAAAATATATGCAATGAAAGTATTGAAAAAAAAATCTTTGATAGAAAATAACCAATTAAAATATGCAATAAGTGAAAAAAATATATTAAAAAAATTAGATCATCCTTTTATAATAAAATTACACTTTTCTTTTCAAACACCTTTAAATTTATATATGATATTAGATTATTGTCAAGGAGGTGATTTAAATTATCATTTACAAAAAAAGACTTTTTCTGAGAAAGAAATAAAATTTTATATATCAGAATTAATATTATCAATAGAATATTTACATAATAAAAATATAATATATAGAGATTTAAAGCCAGAAAATATTTTAATATATAATGATAATCATATCAAATTATGTGATTTTGGTTTAGCTAAAGAAAATAATAATATAAATTATAGAAATAAAACTTTTTGTGGTTCTTCATATTATTTAAGTCCTGAAATGATAGAAAAAAAAGGAATAAATTATAAAAGTGATATTTATCAAATTGGAATTATTATTTATGAATTATTTTATGGTTTTCCTCCCTTTGATGGAAAAAATTATAAGGAATTGATTAATAATATTTTATTGAATAAAGTTTCTTTTAATAAAAATATTTTCATTAGTGAAAATTTAAAAAATTTAATTCTAGGGATTTTAAATAAAAATGAAAATGAAAGATTTAATATTATTGATATTAAAAAGCATAATTTTTTTTCTGATGTTAATTGGAATGATGTTTTTAATAAAAAAAATACTTTATTAAAAGATTTGGTAGAACAAAAAACAATGGATGATGAATTTATTAAGAAAAATAATATTATTTTTAATGATGAAGAATATAATAACAATAACATTAATTTAAATAGAATTTTCGGATTTACTTATGTCAATGAAGATTTTGAAGAAGAAAAATGAATTTTCTTTTGAAATTTTTCAAATAAATTTTATTTTTACGAGATTTGATAAATTAGTTTATATTTTTAAATAAAAAATCTTTTCTAAAAAATAGATTTATAACCATTCAATCTTAATAAAATATAAAGAAATTATAAAAATTTAAAAATATATGAGTAAAAATCTGTTGATTGCAAATTAAAATAAAAATATTAAAATTTTTATTATTTTCTTTAAAATTTTTTAACATTCTTAAATTTAAAATGGAAAGTCTAATAAAAAAAATAAAAAGAAAAATAAAATTCCTTTTTCTAACATTTGAAAATTGGATTGTTTTATTTAATATATTATAATACAAAATTTCACATTTAATAATAAAGAATTCATTTTTCAGTTAATGATAATACACATTTAAAAAATCACACCTTAAAATATTGTTAATAATTTAACAGTTTAATAATTTTTTTATTATTTATTATTATTCTGATTTTAATGAATAATATAAATTTTAATAAGAAGATTAAATAAAAATAAAAATAAAAATTAAAACAAGATTATTTTAATTACATTCACTTTTTAATTTATTTAACATAATAAAATAAATATTTTATTTATTTTAATAAAATAAATATTTTATTTAATTTCAATTATATTACAACATACATTTGATAAAAGACTCATTTAATTTAAATTAAAAATTTATATTCTTTTTGCCTTTTGTCAATCATAATTTTAGGTAGAAAAATACTTTTAGTATTTTCTCCTGTAAAATTATACGTGGTATTTATACTAAATTCTTTATTTTTAATTTTTGATTTACTAAAATGAAATAAAGGAATTTTAATTTTTTTTTCATTGTTTAATTTATCATAAGTATTATTAATATAACTGAAATTTTTTTTATGTTTGGGTTTTTCTTTCATATAATTTAAAAAAAAAGATTTTTGATTGCTTGAAAAATGATTTTTAAAATTAGGAGAAAATGCTTTACTTAATTGAATATTATTTATATTTAAATTTCTTTTACATAATTTTGGAAAATAAAATTTATTTTTATTTTTATTTAAAGAGATTTTAATTTTTTTTACAAAATTTGTATTATTTGAAAGTCCTTTATAATTATTCTCTTCTTCTTGAAAATAAATTCCATTATTTCCTAATCTTTCAGAAGGTAAAATATTATACAAATTTATTAATGAAGTATATAAATCTAAATATTTAAAATGAGCACCAAATTCATAATAATTATGAATTTTTTCTTTGTATTTATTTTTTTTTTCTATATTTGATTTGTTTGGATTCAGATTAAAAAAAGACATTTATTTTTTATTTAAATATATTTATTATTTACAATAATTTTCAAAATAAATCAATGTTTGTTTTTTTATTTTGTTTTTTAATTTGATTATTTTATTTAGTTTTTTTCCATATTTTAAGTTTCTATTTCAATATATTCTTCAATAAAAAATCTCCTTTAAATCTTTTGAAGAATTTGATTATACTTTAATTTAAAGTTTACTTAATATTCATTCATTTATTTAATTAAATCTAAGTGAAATATTTGATGAATTTTTTCAAAACATATGGTATTTTTAAGGATATTTCTTAAAATAAATGGTTTATCAAATTTTTCAATAAATATGAAACATTTTTAAATATTAGATGCTATATTTATATAAATTATATTTACTTTTGTGTTTCTATAACCTGAATAAGAAAATAAGATAATATAAAAAAAATGAAAGTTAAAGAAAGGAAAATTGAGGAAAATCATTCAATTAATGAAGAATTACTTTTCCTATATTGATAATAAGTAAAAATATTAATATTAATAATCATAATTTGAAAAAAAAGAAATTTTCAAAACTATGGGTGTGGTAGATTTTTGAAATTAAATATAGATGAATCATTCAATAAATCATAAATCATAAAAGATTTGAATGATATAAAATTTCTATTTTCATTTATCTTATTATAAATATTAGTGAATTTCACTTTACTTTTTCATTGTAGGAAAATTTAAGTAATTTAAAATTTAAGGCTTATTCTTTTGTAAAATTTTAATCTCTATTCAATATTAAAGAAGTTTATTTTGATATAATTAGGATAAATGAATTTTAAAGAATAGAAAAAAAGAAATATATAAGTTTAAAAAAACTAAGAAAGAAAAAAAGATTGATTAAATAAAAAGAAGATATAGAAGAAAAGATTTTAAAAAACACTATTAATAAAATCATTATTATAATTATTTCAAATATAGAATATAATTTTTTTAAAAACTATTTATTTTCAATTTTATAAATGATAATATATAATAATATTTATATTAAATTATATTTTGAAACACTTTTTTATTTAATTAACTTGATTAATTAATTTAGTTTTTCTCGTATAATTAATCATTTTTTGAAGAAAATCATTTTCTTTGATTAGAAGATTAATCTGAGCTTTATTTCTATTATTTGTAGAATTAATTTTTTTAATTTCAACTTTCAAAATTTCATTACATTTTTTTTCTATAATTTTTTTAGTAAAAAATATAAATTTACTTTGTTTTATTTTTTGATTCATAAAATTTATTTTCATTTCTTCAATTTCAATTAAACTTTGAATTTGTTTTATTAATGTTTCTGATTTTGAAATTTCTTGAAAATCAAATTTTGAATTATCAATTAAATTCATTTTTGAATTTAAACTAAACATTACTTAATTATATTTTATCATTTATTTTTAAAGTTAATTATATATTTTTTTATTTAATTTTATTTTTTGACAAAAATTAATATCAGATTTTTATTTATTATTTTTTTATTAAGTATGTTTAAAAAAATAATTTTTCATAATTTATTTACTATTTATATTTATAAAAGTCAAATATTATATTTTAAGATGTTTTTCTTCATTTATAAATCAACGAAATTGAAAGGTTTTTAATTTTACTATCTTACTATTATGTCAATTGTTTATAAATTTTTCAGAAATCAGTTTTCGATTTTTTTTGATATTTTTTTTTAATTTATTGTAAACCTTAATTCAATAAACTTATTTTTTATATTTTATTTTTCTAATTAGCTTGTACTAATTGTGAGTTTATTAAATTAATTAATTAATCCTTGTCATTGGTTTTTAGAATTTTTACCAAATTTCATAAGATTTGATTTTACATTTTATAATATGTCTTTTTTTATTAATGGTTTATGTTTAATGTTTTTTATATTGTATATATAAGTGAATTTTCTTTTTTCTTTGAATTATTTCTTTCTTTTTAATCATTTAAATCTTTTTTTAATTTTGAATTTCTTTTATTGTTTATTTTTTATTTGTATTTCTATTAATTTAAATTATTTATTTTTTTATAATTTGTTTATTGATTCTGTATGTTCAAATTTGAAAAAAGGATTAAATTCTTTATTTAATGATTTTCTTTTTTCCTTAAAATTTTTATGAATATTTATTTTACTTTTTCTATTTTCTTTTCTAAATTATCATTTATTTTTCCTGTTGAATTTGTGCTATATTATTTAATAAATTTAAAATTACTTTCTATAACTATAAGATAAAAAAAATTATTTAAAAAAAATGTTTGTGTTCAAATTTAAATTCTAAAAATTGTAAAATAAAAAAAGAAATTTAAAAAATAAATAATCTTTTCATATAATAGGCACATTTTACTCCTCCAAAACTTTCAATTAATGAAATTACAAAAATATAGAAAATTCCATATAAAGTCCAATTAAACAACATTGCCCAAATTACAGAATAAAACCATCCATATTGTGTATTTCTATAAACAGCACAAAATCCCATAGTATAATAAAAGAAAAATACATCCAATCCTAAAATTATAATTAAACTAATAATTTTTTTAACAGAAAAACTTTTTTGATAGTCTTTAACAACTTCTTCTTGATTTTCACTTGCTGAAACTCGACCAATTATTTCTTCTCTTTTATTTAATGTAATAATATTAATTGCTCTAATTAATATTGTAAAACCTATTGAAGTTAATTGAGCTAATATTATTCTATGATATTCTTTTCCCATTGGATAAAAGAAATTATCTCTATATTCATTTTGTATTCTTTTTCTAAACATTTTATTTGTAAAATATAAAGCATTAAAACCTAAATTGTTAAATATATTTACAAATAAAAGCCAAGTACAAATTAAATTATCTGAAATTAAACTTGGTCTAAAAGGAGAAATTAAAGGATGTAATTCTTTAATATTATTAATGAAATTATAAAAGAAACTATTATTATTATAATTAGCAATAAAATTATTTGAATTGTTTTCTTCATTATTGTCATTTCCTTCTTTCAAATTTTGCATTTCTGATAATCTGTCATTATCTTTTATTAAATTATCATTTTCAATAATTTTACTTTGATTATTACTAAATATAGTAAATATGCTCATTATTATTGCAATAACAAATAACCAGAAAAATAACCAAAAAGCAATATTATTTTCAACATGTTTTATCATTTTAGGACATAAAGTAGGTAAATCATCTAAATGATCATTATAATTATTATTATAATCAGTTATTTTTATTTTTACACCTTCAGATAATAAATTTCCTATATTATTATTACAAGTAAATTCTACTAGTTGATTTTCTGGATTGATTCCTTTATAAATACAATCATTTTCATTTATTATTTCAAATATTTTTCCTTCAAATATTTCTTTCATTCTCATATCTTGTGGTAAATCATAATCAAATTTTATATTTGAATAACAAGGCTGAAAAGCACTATCATTTGGATTATAAATATCAATACCTCTATTAATATAAAAATGGTATTTTTCATAATTAATTTCTTTAGAAAATTTAAATGATATATCTCCTCCTTCAGTACATGATTTTATTATATTTTCAGTTTGAATTCTATTGTTTTTTAAATCATACATTTGTCCAAAAATGACATTTGATAATTCATCTTCTATATTTAATATTGAATTTGAAATTTCTTGATTAAATGATATTAGAATTATTACTTTATCTGTGTCTTCTTGTTTTGTTTTAATATTAAAACATGAATTTAATTTAAAATGAGAATCTGAATTTGAAAGTAATTGATTGTAACTTATTATAAAATTTGAAGAAATATAACAATTATATGATAAATATGAATATGAAATATAATCTGTAGGTTTAAATGTAGTATTTGTATATTGGTCAAAAATATAAGATTCCAAATAAGCCATTAATTTAGTTAAATTATCTATTTCTTCTTCTTCTGCCAAATTTTTATATTTTTCTTTTCTTTTTTGATCTCTCTTAATTTGAATAGCTCTTGATTTTGAAAAAATTCCAATATCAAGTAATAAAATTATATTTTTTCTAATATAATATGATATATTAGATTTAGATTTATAGTGTTCAGCAGTTTTATAAACATTATTATAAATATTGGAATCGTAGTTAATAATCATTTCATTTATTTTAGCATTATTTTGTTTCATCAAAAAAATTAGTTCTTGAAGATAAATATAAGTATTGTTCTCATTGTTATATAATTCAATATATTCCTTCTTTTCATTAATATATAGATTTTCATTCATTAATTCTTCAATTTTTTCAATTTGTCTTATTACACTAGTTTCACAATAAATTCCAGTCCATCCATTATTACATTTACAATAAAAAGAAGTATTATTTTTTATACAAATTCCTTTTTCATTACAAATGTTTTGATTTTCACATATTTTATGATTTTTTTCTTCCTCTGGAATTTTGCATTCATTGTCTATTTTAATTTGACCTTCAATACATATAGAATTATTAGTTTTTATTTTTATTGGAAAATTTGAAGAAAAATTTGTAGAATAATAAGAATATGAAATTAAACTATAATTATCTTCTGAAATATTCTGTAAATTAAAAATACATAATATATTACTTTTATTTGTGTCATTATCATAACATTTATTTGATATTATTTCATTAATTCCATTCGTTAAATTTACATCTTTCACTTTTGATCCTAATATTTTAGTTGAAAATTCTAATATTAATTCATCTTCTCTTTTTCCTTCTCTCATTTCTCCTCTAACATTCTTTAAAAAAATGTCATTTTGTTTGAATTTTATTGTTGTTTCACAATAATAACTATAATTGTAAGGAGTAGAAAAAATAATATAATAATTTTGATTTTCTACAACATTTGGAATATCAATATAACATCTTATTATATTATCAGACAGTATTTCACAATTTGATGTTTCAGATATTTTATTTTCTGTTTTATTTGAGTCATATATCGAAATTGATTTAATATCATCTTCAGTTAAATTAAATTTAAAAGTTAAGCGAATTTCTTGATTTTTAACATTTATTAGAAGAGGTGAAGTAACTTTTTGTATTGTATTTGCTTTAATTTCTTCTGGAACAATTTTATGCTCATAATTAATATAAAAATTAGTATCATTTGAAATTGATTGAATTTTAGTATTAAAATTAAATATTTTATAATCTTGTTTTGGTATAATTTTTGTATATGAAATAAATTCTTTTCCTGCTTTAAGAACTATATCACACAAATTTAAAGGTGATTTTACATTTAAATTTATTATGTTATTTGGACTTATATAAAATGTGTAGTAATTTATATAAAATGTAGTATTAATTTCTTTTGAGTCATTATATGAAACAATTATTTCTTTTGGTGAAGTTGGGACAGAGAAATTACATATTAATGTATTATTTTCATTTTCGCAAGTTGACTTTTGCTGATTAATATATATATTCTCTTCAGCATTTTCTGGTATTATGAATTTTCCATTTTTTTTAAATTGAATATTTATTAAATCATTTGAAAAATGATTATTATAGAAAAATAGTTCTTTAGGAAGAAATAGAGTTAATTCATCAATAGTGTTAAAATAAATTGAAAGGTTTTTTGTTCTATTATCTTTTGTAGTTATTTGAGATATATAAGTAAATTCAGATGAATAAAGAAAAGATATTGATTCATTTGAAATAAGGGTAATATTTACTTTTTCTTCTTTACCTTCATTTACAATTGTCAAGGATGAAATTTCATTAAAAAAGAAATTATTAGTTGAGGATAATGTGAAATTGTTTTCTTCTTTCCTAAGTTCAAATTTTGCATCTTCTAAAGAATTTGAAATTAATAAAGTAAATAATGTTTTATTATCTGATTTTATATCATAATTTCCATATTGAGTTCCTTCAGGAAGAGAACATTTTAAAGAATTATCGTTTTCAATGTCATTACATATTAAATCAAATAATATATCATTAAGACTTCCTTTAATTTCTGGTTTACATGAAAGATTTTTAAATACAATTGAATCTTTATAATGAAATGAATCACTATTTATTTTGGAATAGTTATATTGAATAGAATATAATTTATCAGTTTTGTTTTCATTATCTGTTATTATTATTTGATAACTTCCACCTGATAAAGAGCTTATATTTTCTTTTGATAAATTAAAAACCCCATCATCATTTTTTGAAAAATTTAAGAAAGAGTCATTCATTAAATCTAAATATAAATCAATAGATTCAAAAGAAGTTAAAATATCAGTGTTATTCAATTTAATTGATAAATCTTCATCATCATTTTTTACATTACAAGAAGGAATTTCTGTTTCAAAAGTAATTAATTCTGAAATATCATTTACTACAGTTAATTTTCCTATTTCTGTTGTATTGCCATTTAATTCATAAGTGAATTTAATTATTCCTGTTTCATTTATTTTATACTCATAATAATATACAGATTCATTTGAATCCTTTGATTTATTAATTATATTATTATTATAATACACTGTTATATTTTCTTTATTAGGAACTGTAATTGTTATTTTTTCAATTTGAGTAATTGATTTATTATATATTATATATTTCCTATTCATTTCAGCGTTTATTGTCTCATTTGTTAAATTATTAACGTTTTTTAAATTATTATATGAATTATCTAATATAAAATCAAGTTTTCTACCAAAAAAATTATCTGAAATCAAATTTTTGTTTTTTTTTTCATTAATTAATTTATTTTTTTTTAAAGAAAAGGAAAATGAAATTGAATTAACTTTTATAATATTTACTATATAATTTGTTTCTTGAAATTCTTCACTTTCTGAATTTTTATAAAATATTTTATAATTTCCATTTTTACATGAATCTTCTAATTCGCAAATGAATTCTAAATTATTATTTGATTTACAAAATATTAATGAATTTAAAGTCATTCCAAAAGATAAATTATATATTTCAGTATTTGATTTTATAGAAAAAGAATGTCCTGATTTTACTAAAGTTTTTGATAAGGTTAATTTTGGAATTCTGTTTCTTCTTTTTAAGTTTGTTTGCTTTTCTGATATAGAAAAAGAAATATTAATAATAAGAAATAACAAATAATACTTAAATTCTTTCATTTTTAAGATTTATCTTAAATTTTATTTTTAAGGAATTAATGATATTATTGAATTATTTCTTTTTTTTACATAAAATATTTTTTTCATTTTATATAATTAAAATTATAATTATTAAATTAATGAAATATTCATTCTCTCATCCAAACAGATTAACAAAACATTTTTATTCTTTATCATTTCCTTCATCTATAGATAATTCAAATGATTCTTTATTTACTCAATTTACAAAATTAAATGATGAAGAAAATAAAAGAAAAAATAATAAATTTAATGTTAATCTAATACATTTTAAAACTATTTATCAAAAAGGAATTCCTTGTAAAAAAATAAGAGAATTAATTGATTTTAAGAATTCTTCTATTATAACCGACAATAAAATTCAAAAAAAAACTAAATATCCATTACTTATGAAAAATTATTTTTCTTTTAATCAAAATAAAAGTAAAGACAAATTTAATTATTTATTTATTTCAAAATCTCATAAAAAAGGATTAAATTTAAAGAAAAACAAAAAAGAGAATCATAATAACATTTGTCAAAATAATTTAAAAGTAAATATATTAATATCAAATAATATAAATAAAAAAATTAAATTTCCTTCATTTCATAAAAATGAAAATATATTTTTTCAAAAGAAATATAGAAATTTTCAAATTTTAAATTTATTTAACAAATTTGATAAAAATATTTCTAATAATGAAGAATTAATTAAAAAGTTTATAATAAGATCAATGAATAATAAAAAATTGTCGAAGATTAAATAAATTATACTATATTTTCTTATTTATTTAATTTCAAAAATATTCTTATGAAAATATCAATATAAAAAATGATTACTAGAAATGAAAAATAATAAGTATTTATTAAAGTTAATTTATTGAAAGATTTTAAAATAATAATTCTAGAATATTTATAATTAAAAAGTAATTTGATTTAGTGTACCAATATATAACTTTGTTTTAAAAAAATTATATTTTATTGAAAAAGGAATTAAAGATAAAAAATAATTTTAAAAAAATATAATTTTCATTTAGTGATTTAAAGATAAAACAAAATCAATTGTTTCATAAGATTATAAAACATTCAAAGAAAAAAAATATTAAATATACTGGCATATATATTTTTTTAAATAAATTAAACAATAAATTTAAATATGTGTATTATAAAAATTATAATAAGTTTATATTAATAAAAAATAAAGGAGAATATCCAAATGTTTTTTATTTAAAAAAATAAATTATTTTATCAATTCATGTTAAATGATTTATAAAAATAAATAGTATTTTAATATGGGGATTGGGGATTGGGGATTGGGGATTGGGGATTGGGGATTGGGGATTGGG
>JAJJLU010000065.1:0-20668 GCA_023807065.1 Isotricha intestinalis
CCCAATCCCCAATCCCCAATCCCCAATCCCCAATCCCCAATCCCCAATCCCCCCAAAAAATTGTTTATTATTATTTCTTATTTTATTCATTCTTTTTATAAAAAAATAATAATAAAAAAATCAAATTAATATATAAAAACATTTAATAATAATTAAAATAATAAGAAGAGAAGTATAAGTTATTTTTTTATTTTTTTATTTTTTGCGTTTATTTTAAGTTTGTTTTCTTTAAGTTTAATTGATTAATAAATTAAAAAAATATGAAAACTATATATCCAATTCATATAAGGAATTTTAACTTTCTTTTCAAAAATAATATAGGAAAACTAAATTCATGTTCATTAATTAATACAAGAAACAATAAAAAAATCAATCAATCAAAAATAAAAAATAAAACTTATATGAATCAAATGACTCAAACAACAAGAAACAATAATTTAACAACAAATGATTTTGCTTTTTTAACATTTTTAAAAGATAATAGAGAAAATAATTTTTTGCCAATTAAAGAAAAAAGCTTTAATTTACCAAAAATAAGAATAAAAGAAGAAAATTTAAAAATGAAAATCTCAAAAGTTCATTTAAAATTAGATTTTAATTGTAAAACTTTAAGAGAAAATAAAATAAGAAATAAATTTTTATCTCTTATTAAAGATGCTTCCTTTCAAAAAAATCAAATTGGAAATTTAATTTATAATGAAATATATGAAAATAAAAAAAGTAAAAGTATAAAAAAGAGAAACAATAATTTTAATATTTCTTTTAAAAATTCTTTTATTCAAAATAGTCTTAAAAAGTCAAATTCATGTAGATTAATAAAAAAATTTAAAATAAAATATTAATATAATTTTTTATATAAATTTAAATTTAAAAATGAATAATTCAACTCATAGATTAAATTTTTCAAATAATTTTGGAATCATAAATTCAAAAAATACATTTTCTTCTGAACAAAAATATCAAATTAATAATATTTCAAGAACTCCTTTTCAAATAAGATTAAATGATATTAATGTTAAAAATTTAAATCAGGAAAATTTAAGTAAAAAATTTTTGAAATTTGATACTATAAAAAAAAATAATTTGAATAGAAAAAATATGAAAACAATTAATGAATGTGATAATATTATTGAAAATAATGAAGATGAAATTAATCATGATAATTGTTATTGTATGTTTACTCCTTCTAAACAATTTGAATTTTCTAATCAAAAATTTAAATTTGATGATTTTAATTCTAATTTTCATATTCAAACTCCAGTAATTAATTATGAAGAATATTCTCAAAGAAAATTTAATTTACTTAATCGAAACGATTTTAATGATATTAATAATTATATAAAAACTCCTTCGAAATTTGATAATATATAAGTCAAAATAATTATTTTATGATTAATGAAGAATAAAATTAATAAACATATAAAAAAAATATTAAACTTAAAAAACCAATTATAAATAATTAAAATTAAAGATTAAAAAATAAAAAAATTTTAAAAGAAATAGTAAATTAATTAATTAATATTATTAAAAGCAGAAATAAAGATATTGAATTTTTTTAAATGTTCCTATAAAATATAATTAAATTGAAATTATTTAAAAAAAAAATTATTTTCTCCTACTATATTTACTGCTTCTATCATTAACATTATTTTGATTATTTCTTCTAATATTTCCTCTAGAAGCATTATTATTATTGTCTTCAATAGGTTTACTAAATTTTCTATTAGCAGGTACCAATTTACTAGGAGAAATATTTTGATTATTTAATTTTTTTCCATTTTGAATTGAAGAATCATTAATTTTCCTATTTGAAATATTATTATTATTCTTATTTTGAGTATTACTTCTTCTTTTATTTCCTCCTGTATTATTAATTCTATTTTCATTTTTTTTATATATTTCTTCTTGTAAATTTCCTCTTTTTTCACTTCTTATAAATGTAACTGATAAAGTAGGAATTTTTTTATTTACTCTTTCATCAAAAAATAAAGATTCATTTAATTTTATTTCATCAAATCCTCCTATTTTCAAATTTGCTATTATTATTTTTGCTTCATGTGATTGCATTACTGATATTGGTTCTGATATTATTATTTCTCCTTTTCCTTTTATTTTCATTTTTGCAAATAAATTTGTTAGAAATAATGGGGTTATTAATTCTACTTTTGTATTTTTTATTGTCACTGTTGAAAATTGCTCATTTGATAAATTCTTTATTTTTAATAAATTAGATGAGTTTATATAAAAGTAATTTTCTAAGTGAGAATAATTATCTGATTTATCTATTATTAATGTCATTGATTCAGGCAATGGTTTTGATAATGATTTTGATCTTCTAGACGACATTTTTTAATTTTTTGGTTTAAAATTTAAATTTTTTTAAATTTTATTTTTTTTTTAAATGTTTTTAAAAATAATAATGTGATTATATATATTTATTTATATTTATTTAATTAATTTATTATAATAAATGATAAATACAAAGAAAGAATTAATGAAGATTTAAAAGAATCACAAGATTTAAATTTTTTAAAATAATGATATTTTATAATCTATATCTATATAAATAAACTAATTATTTTATTTAAAAATATTAGCATTTGGTAAATAACAAAAATATATATCTATATTTTCAAACACTATTTTTAAACAATTACAAAAATATTTTTAATCTCCAATTCCAACTCTTCCAGTAAAAGCATTCCAAAAAGTATTATAATCTTCTCTATCTCTATCAACTTCTTTATTTCCATTTTTTTCTTCTTCTTCTTCTTTCCTATATAATTCTTCTCTTTCTTCTTTGATTTTTTTAATCATTTCCAATCCATCTTTAGCAGAAATTCTTTCTTTAACATTTCTAGTGAGTAATTTTTGGCAAAAATCTCTTAATTGATCATTTTCAATTAATTCAAAGTTAATTTGTTTAAATTTGATTTCATCGTCTAATTCACTTCTACTTTCTCCTCTGAAAGGTTCATATCCAGTCATCATATTAAATAATAAAACTCCAATAGCCCAAATATCGACTTTTTCATTATAACCTAAATGAGAAATAATTTCTGGAGCTGCATAATTTGGAGTTCCTAAATATTCAGTAAGATATTTTCCTTTAGGTGGAAAATGAGTTGACATTCCAAAATCTATTAATTTTACTATTGCTTTATCACCTGGATCTATTGTTATCATAAAATTTTCTGGTTTTATATCTCTGTGAACTATATGTTCTGTATTATGTAAATAATCTATTGTTGACATTATTTGTACCATTAAATCTATTGTTAAATCTAATGGTAAATGACCTATAGGAGAATTTACTATAAAATCAAATAAATCTCCTCCTTCTCCAAGTTCCATTACAAAAGATATTGTTTTTAAGTCTTCAAAAATATCAAAATATTCAATTATATTTGGATGCTTTAGTTTACTAAACTCTGCTTCTTTTATTATACTTAATTTTGATTTAATTGACATTTTATTTATTCTCTTTATTGCAAATTTTTCTCCATCCTTTTCTCCTATGCATACTGTTCCACTTGCTCCTTGACCTAAAATTTCAGAGTCTAATTTATAATATTTATTGATGTCATCTCGTCTTGCTAATGTCGTTGGAATTATATAGTCATCATTTTCTCCTTGAGAATTATTCTTGTTTGAAAGAGTCGCATGGGTTGTTGAATTAGTCTTTGTTTTGTCTTTATTGGATGATTTGTTTATTGCCTTTTTCTGTGGTTTCCTTGTGTTATTTGAAGAATCACAAATCCCCATTTTAATTAATATTTATTATAGTTATAATTTATTTATAAAATAATTTTTTTTGTGTAATCGTTTTTAATGATAAACAAGTGATTTTTTACAATTTTTCTTTTGAGATACATTTGTAAATAATAAACAATATTTTTATTTTTTAAATTTATAAATATAATAATGTGTGATTAAAAATAGATAAATAATATCTAAAAAAAAGAAACTTTTAAATCTTCAAATTGACAATATTATCAGTCTTTTCGCAATCAAGGATAACTGCAACACCAGCAATAGTCCACTTAGCAGGTGGAGCTTTAGTTCTGAATTGAGCAAAGCAAACAAAAGTGCTTTGTCTATCAATAGTTTTATAAATAGGACAAATATAAGAATTTTTCAAATCTTTCTTTGGATCCAATAATTCAACAGACATAACTTTACAGAAAATAATAGGTAATACAAAGAAGTTTTCTTTAGGTCTACTTTCTTCAAGAACTTTATTATCTTCATCAAATCTACATCCTTGTAAATGTAATCCATAAATTGGTACACCTTGTGATTCTTTAAATACAATTCCTTGTGGTTCATTATCTTTGAGATAGTAATTTGATGGTTCTGTTAAAATATCTAATTTATCTAATTCTTGTTCTAATTTTCTTGCTGCTAATTGACGAATAGCTGTTAAATATGAAAGAGGATTAAATAATCTATTAATGAAAACTACTTTTGGTACAGTGTTATCATTTCCTTCAAATTGTTTCAATTGTTCTATTCTTGCTACAAGTGATTTAAGCCATGAACCAAGAGGTCTGTTTGTTGCGAAACCATCTGAAATCCATTTTGCAGGTACACGATTTGCACTTAAACTGAAAATTAATTGTTCTATTCTTTCATCCATTGTTAATTTACCATCTATAGCATCACATATATCTTTACAATTCTTTTTAATTAATTCACATAAAGCTCTCATTTGTTCACATTCTTGCATAAATACATTTTGATCTGGTGTTAATTCTCCTTCTCTTGTTTGTTTCATCTTAATAATATCAAAGAGACCATCTGCACTTTTTGCAGTTATATCATCACATTGTCCTTTAACAGCATCGAATCTATTTCCTTCACTATCACCTGAATCACCACCACTTTCTTTAGGTTCTAAATCGATAAGATTTCTGAATAATGTATTTGTTTCAGTAATACGATATTCTAATTCAGCATTAGGATGTAAACCGAATAAAGCAGGAGATTCACTAGTAATGACAGCATCAATATATGAAGCCCATGTTTCGAATGGATATACTGCATTATTAAGAGGAGTCTTAATTGGATTGACTTTCATAACAGGGTTATTAGATGGATAAGGTACAAGATCTAAATCTTCTAATAATTTATCACCAAGAATATAATCTAAATATGAGTTATTAAGAACTCTATCCATATCATCGACAATGTGTCCACCATACATAATTTCACCTACAATATATTTAAGATCTTCCCATGGAATCTTACTTGTTGCTGCTTCGAGATATTTAGCAACGACTGCATCAGAGTTACGTAAATCATCAAGATTGAATGGATAATTTCTATTCCAACCAAGAGAACCGAATTTCTTTCTTTCTATAACGACTGCATGATAATATGATAAACCAAAGATGACTCCACATCTTCTTCTATCATCTATTGGATTAACACCATCTCCAGTCTTAAGAGTTGTGAAGGCAATTTTCATATTTTCTTTAAGACCACTTGGAGGTTCATTTGTTAATTTAATACATTTTTCTAAAATACCAACTGGGATATTTGGACTTGGTTCAGCTGATAAGTAAAGTCTGAAATCTTCATGTCCTTTTTCTTTTGCAATTTCTTTCATTTTTTCTTCTAATGTTTTCAACCATTTTGGCATTAAGTGAATATTTTGAAGGAAAAGCCATTCACCATTACTATTACAATTTCTTAATTCTTCTTCTGCTCCTTTTTCTGCATTTTGACCCATAGCAATATATTTGAAACCATGTTCCTTTGTGAATTTCTTTTTGATTTTCTTTGGTAAAATATCACCTCCTAAAATTTCTAAGTCTTTAATTGGATTGGAACCAGGAGATAAAATGAAGAATATTGGGACTTCTGGTTTAGAATCGAAATATGATTGTAATAAACTTTCTGAGAATGTTCTTGCATATAAGAATTCTTCTCCATGTGGTAAACAGACTTTAATAAATTCATTAAGAGCAATACCAACTCTTTCA
This sequence comes from Isotricha intestinalis, assembly GCA_023807065.1. Classification (NCBI taxonomy): domain Eukaryota; phylum Ciliophora; class Litostomatea; order Vestibuliferida; family Isotrichidae; genus Isotricha; species Isotricha intestinalis. Next base: position 5,988 of record JAJJLU010000065.1, read on the forward strand.
GGACGACAAGCTCTAAGAACTAAAATCTTATGGAATGAATATTTCTTATATTTCTTCCATTCTGGAGGTAAATCTAAATCTTCTGGATTAATTTCATTATACCATTCTTTGAATTTAGAAGAATATTCTTTTTCTATCTTCTCTGAAAATCCTTGTAAACCATCTAAGTCACTTAACCAGCAAAGTGATTCCCATTGTGAGTTTTCTAAGAAATCAACTGATTTTTCTTTAGTAACTCCAGTCTTTTGAGGGCATTTCAATAAGAAATCAATATGTTTTTGTGTGATACCTTGTAAACTTTCATGAGTCAAAGCACCTTTCTTTTGTAATAAACGGATGGCAATCATAGTAAGTAAAAGTTGTTTATCTTTTTCGAACATACCTGCAGAAATCCAAATATAAACAGTAATTCTTATTTTTTCTCTTAAAGCAGCTACTCTTTGTATTAAATTATCATTTTTAGGAGTATTTGCAATAGCTTTTTCGAAGAAGTAAACGAAACTATTTAAAGAATATTGATACATATCTTGAATAACGAATAATTTAGAAATTAAGAAGAAAAGCATAGCACCTTCTTCACCGACTCCTCTATAAATTTCTCTTTTCTTGTTAATATCAATAATAAGTGCTTCAGTAGTTCTTTGAGATTCTTCAATTTGAGTGGCTCTTGTTTTGGTAACTTCAAGTGAGTTAATTAATTCTTTATTATCTAAAATTGTTGCTTCATCAGCTTCTGATAATTTTACTAAGACATCATCTTCCTTTAAGATTAATTCAGCTTGGAATTCATTAATTTCAGTAACGTATTTTCTAATACTTTCTTCTAATTCAGGTTGTTCAATATTGACGACCATAGCTAATAATTGATCTTCTAAACCTTTTTCAGTGACAATGAAGTTAATTAAAGTACATTGAGCGACAATTTCTGGTTTATAATGAGGATTGGAAATCTTAGTGATGAAGTAAATGGAAGTTTTTGGATTAAATGGATAATCAGATGAACCTACTCTAATTTGACCAGCTCCTCCTCTTCCTTTATCTTTATTTGTAGTTTGTTTACCCATAATAGGTCCAAGCATTGGATCAATTTCTTGGTCAACGTCTTCAATAATAATGTCATCTCCACTTCCTAAAGCTTCTCCAATAAGTTGATCCCATTTTTGTTGTCTATATTGAACAATAGTTTTCTTTGATTGTTTATTTCTTAACCATGCTATAGCTTGCATTTGTGGATCAATGATAAGTGGATATCTTGTACATTGAGTGATAATAACGGCATTTTCAGTTGAGAATGGATCTGATGGTAAACCTTCAGCTTTCATTTTAAGAATATCTCCTTCTGTTGTTAATGTATGTACTATATCAATATTTTCTGTAACTGAAACATCTTTTCCAATAATAATATTTTTCCATTTGTTAATAATTCTTTCTCTAAAGAATGAGTTGAAGACACCAATATATGATACAAATGATGATCCTAATAAACAATCTCCTGCAATATTTTTCTTTGAGTTCTTAAGAGTTTCTACTTCTTTCTTCCAACGAATATTATTAGATGCAAGAAGACCAATGAATTTTTCAGCAGTTGCTAATTTTTCCATAAGAGCAGCTTGTTCAGCTTCGACTTTATCTTTCTTTGCTTTGGAAGCATCGAATTCAGCTTGTAATTTTCTTTGAGTACCAGAGACAGCTTCTAATCTCTTTTCTAATTCCTCTTTCTTTGCAAAAGCAGCTTCAGCTGTTGCCTTAGCTTGTTGTGATTTTTTAAGAAGAGGATCGACTATTAAATATAATCTATTATAATTGACTAAGTTTTGGAAGTAACCAACGACACCTTTGACAGCTCCTGAGATTTTCTCCATTTCTTTTGGATCAGTGTATGGATATTCTCTATACATTTTTACTTTTTCTAAAAATTCTGGAGTGACCCATGTAATATTATCTAATCTTTGAATCATTTTTTGTTTAATTTGATCTGATGATGCATTTAAGCATTTGTTCTTAATATTTGGAAGTTCTTTCTTAATATCATCTCCTGGCATTTTATCATCTGGATTGAAAATAAGATACATAAGTTTGAAGACTTGGAAGTTGTTCTTTGATGGATTATTGGGATTCTTGAATTTATCTAAATCGTCTTTTTTAATATTTTCTGCTTCTTTTCTTGCTGCTTCTTTTGCAGGTTCAGCTTCTGCAAAAGCTTTATCAGCTTCTTCCTTTTCTTTTGCTGCTTGTTCTGATGCTGCAATAGCTTCGGCAGTTGCTTTTTCGACAATTTCTTTTTCTCCTGAAATTTTTTCATTTTCTACTTCTAATCTTGCTAACACTTCTGAAGTATTCTTTTGTTCTTCTTCGACAATAACACTCTTAGCTTCAATTTCCTTCTTTAATCCAGCAATAGATTCTGAAGCATTTGCGACGACAGCTAATCCTTTTTCAAGACGGGCAATTTGTCTATCAATATCACCATCTTTTTTGCCGACTAATCCAGTGAAATAATTAATAAGTTCAAGGAAACTCTTTGGAGTAGTATAATTATATCTTCTTTCTGATTTGAAATAGGCATCATTGAATTCTTTAATTGATTTATGTAATTCAGCAGAAATTTCTGATAGTTTTTTAATCATATTTTCATCTCCTTCAAATTGTGGCATTTCTCCTATTTGTCTTGCTGAGACAGCAGTTAAGGCCTCATCTGGCCATTCATGGAACCAATCAATAGAAGTACCTGAAAGGATTGAAGGGAATTTTCTTGCTCTGACTCTGAGAGTATCTCCTACTGGACTCATACATAATATTAAATGAACATTATTTTTAACTCTGTAAATTAAATAGTTGAAAAGACCTTCCATTGTATAGTCACTTGCTGATTTGGTGAAACCATAATTTGGAGCAGCTGATTTCAAACTTTTTACTAACCAAGCTTCTAAATCTTGTCTTGTCTCGAAAATTTCATCTACCCAATATGAAGATAAGAAGTTGTTAATATAGACGAGGAAGTATTCATCAATGATATGATTATCATTAATTAAGAAACAATATGGACTTTCTGCTGGTTTTAAAACAGATTTAAGCATAACATTTCTTAAATCAAGTAAGAAGGCTTCATCATTATAATCAGTACCACTTAAGTTAGGAAGTGAAATATCAATATCTTTAATGAAACATGCTAAACGAGAAAGTGATTGTTTACCTGAACCACCGACACCAACTAATAAAGCATGTGAACATGGATTAGAAATAATTCTTGCAATTCTACAAATATCCATAATAGCATTATCAAAAAGTACAAGAGGTAAATCTCCTTTTTCATCATTATATCTTTGAAGATGTTCTGCAATTTCAGTTTTTAAAGCATCATAAGTTTTTGGTTGAACTAATACATTAGGATTATCGTCTGAAACTTCTGGTCCGAATGGAACAAAAATGAAAGGTTCTTTTAACTCTTCATTTAAGTTTGCAGATTCGAATTTGAAACTTTGTTTGAATTGTTCAAGAACTGCAATGTCCCAAGCTTTAATATCTTCAGGGAATAATAATCTATCTTTGTAAACTCTGTTACATTCATGGAACCATAATTTATAAATTTGACCAGTTTCCTTATATTGAGCAGAAGCACTTCTTAAAATACCGTCAATAACTCTACTAATTTCTCTCATGTTCCATTGATAATGGAATTTAGTTGCAGATGGGAAGAAGACTTTATTTCCTTTTCTTATTTTTTCTAAAATACCAACTGTAGCTTCAATAATTTCTTTAATAAGTTTATCAATAGTATCTGCTTGTTGTCCATTGAAGTGGAAGTCTTTGAAGTGATTTTTTAGAATGAAAGTATAAATTTCTTCTGTGATTGTTGCATTTGGTTCAGAAGCACCAATTAATGTGAAATGTCTTTGTAATCTTAAATCAATAACGAAAGAACCGGCTTTAGGATTTTGACAACCAATGAATAATATATCTTCTAAAACTTTTTTGAATTCTAAATCTTTTCTATCGAAGTATTCCTTATAGTCAATTGCTTGTCTAAGTAATTCTACATGTGATTGAGTACCATATTCATCTAATTGAGGCATGTTCAAATCATCAAGGAAATAAATTAATTTAGTATTACCTAAAGGACCATATCTATTACTGAATCTTTGAGTAATTTGAGAGTCAATAATATTTTGTAATATAAATGAATTTGTGAAACTGTTAAAGTTAACAGAATATGCTCTATAAGTATAACCTTGAATTTTGCATTTTTTAGCAAGTTCTTCCATATAATTTTTCATAAAGTATTTAACTACTGCAGTTTTACCAGTACCTGGATCTCCAATGAATAAAACTGGTTTTTCTTCTAACATATTAATTTCAGTGATTCTGCAAAGACGGGTGACTTCAACATTAGGAATAATAATATCACTGAATAAATCAGTTTCTTCAAATACTGGTTCTTTTAATTGTTCTTTCCAATTGACCCATGTTAATGTTGGTTCATCGAAATAGTAATCGAAGCATGTTCCAGCATCTGGGAATCTTAATTTATTCTTTGATTTCATTGATGAATTAATATGAGTATTCATTTCTTTTCTGTCAATAAGACCTGCACCTACACCCCACATGAAACTGAAGAAGTAAATAGCTTCAACAACTAATGCTTTTCTTTCATCTTCCATATCATTGAATTTAGCATCTAATTGATGGATTAAATTTTGGAAAATACAACAGAAGTTTTGTAATAATGAAATTTCGACAACTGGAGCAACGTATCTATCTTTCCATTCTTTTACTTTTTCAAATGTTGGTTTGAAGAATTCTTGAAGAACTCTTTTAGTAATTTGATGTCTTTGATCAGAGAATTGATTCTTAAGCCATTTATCGAAGAATGGTGTAATACCAATATCTTTTTCATTGATATATAAGACACCTCCTCTTGATACAGTAGCTAAAGTAGCATTTCTAAGATTTGAAATTTCGAAAAGAAGACGCATAAATTCATCAAGAGGGAAACGATCTCCATTAGTAAGAGTAAGTACTTTATTATCGTCCATGACAGTGTTAAGTGATTCAATCCAAGTTGGATCAATATCTCCGTCTAAAATAATCCATTTATTTCTCATTGTCTCTTTATATGGTGGATCATTTTTACACATTTTCTTCATAATAGCAGATAAAATACCATATTTCCATGCTTTTGTTTTATCGTCAATATAACCAAATAATTCATTACCTGTAATAGCTTTTGGAGATAATTTTTCGTGTCCTGATTCTTCATTTAAGAATTTCATATTTGTATAGAAAAGTGTCTTCCAAACTGAAGTTTTACCACTTCCAGGTGCACCTAAAACGAATAAACAATGTCTGACTTCTAAGATTTCTTTCAATTGACGTGTCTTTGTTGTGAATGAAGCATCTTTTTGTAAACCAACTTCCATACATTCGGTTGCTTCATCAATTTTAGCATTAATTTCTTGATTAATATCTTCTTCTTTGACTCCTTTAGAATCAGATTCTTTGAAAAGATCTTGTAATAATCTTTCGAAAATAATTAAATCATCAGGAACAATTTTAGCTTTATTGAAATCAAAAAGAGCTTTCATAATAATGTAAAATTCATTTTTGGATTTATTAGCTTCTAATCTCTTTAAACCTCCTGCTTGTCTTAAAAGAGATTTAATAGCTCTGAGACCCCAATCGTAATGTTTTTGTTTAGATAATAAATCTCTTGATAAAGTATATAAAGTAATAAATTTAGCAGCAATTGGTTTAGCTGAGCTGAACCCTTCAGACATAAGCATATTTTGGCAAATTTCTCTTAAATCTGGGACAACCATAGCACAAGATCTGAAAAGAGCTTTTAAGTTATCAGGTAATTCAGTTCTTCCGGCATAACCTGGATTCATAGTAATAAAGAATCCACAAGTAGGAACTAAATTAATTTCACTTCCTTCAAAAACGAATGTATTAACACCAGCTCTCATAGCGTCAAGAACGACTTTGACTTGTGTTGAAACGACAGATAACACTTCAATTGAAATTCTATTAAATTCATCAAAACATCCCCAGAAACCAGTTTGAGCTAAACCACTGAAAATACGAGCAGTTGTTTCAATGTCCATTTGTTCAGAACAGTTATTGACAATAACACCTAAACCTAAGTTTCTACCTAAATCTTTTACAGTTTCAGTTTTACCTGTACCTGCAGGACCAGCGGGTGCTCCTCCTAAAATCAAGTTAAGAGCTTGAGTAAGTGTGATATAGCATCTATCTGTTAAAGGAGTAATGACAAGACGACCTGTGTTACCAATATATTCAAATGAGTAGAAAGTCTTAAAGTCACAAATTTGAATATCACAATTTTTCTTATCTGGAACATATTTAAATCTTAATTGTTTCTTCCAGTTAAAGTTACTTGAGTCAATTGCTGGTTTCATCTTAGAGAAAGTTTCAACGACGTCTCTGGCATGGACATCGACTGTAATAACAGTAATAATTTTAACTCTTAAATCTCTTGTTAAAACTTCATCTCTGACTCTATCAATTAAATGGTTAATTCTCTTAACGCATAAGTTGAAATAATCTTTTAAAGCACCATCATCACCTCCATCAGTAGCTTCTAAAGCATGTTCAACCTCTTCTGTCCAAACAACTTGAGTAACAAGAAGAGCAAGTTGTGCAGGGAATGGATTTAACCAAGTATGTCTGTTATCCTTTAATTTATCTGGATTCATTGTAGCAGTATTCCATTCAACAGCAGAATAAGCTTTATCTAAAATTTCAGAAAGTGTAACACGCATTTTAGATTCGAATTTTCCTAAATAAACTTCGACTAATGAACCTTCACATACAAATGGTTCATCAAAATTAACTACTTCACCATTATCAGCTGAAAGCATTGCGAGAATTGTATCTGATTTATTTTTATCATCTAATGGTTTCATTTCCCAACTCTTTATACCATCAAAGCAATCTTTTACGTTTTTATTAATAAGATTTGGATAATCTGCTGAGGAAAGCATGTTAAGTAAAGTATCGTTAGAAACGAAATAGAAACGTGGGAAAATTTTCTTTTTGGTTTCTAAATAATTATCTAAAGCATTTTGACAAGTTGCAATATTTTCACTCATTTCATTAATAGTTACTTTCTTTTCTGCAGTACATACATCAATCATAGTATTATAATCATATGCATCTTTCATAATTTCTCTGAATTTTTGATCAAGTTCTTTAAATTGAGCATATTCATTTCTTAATTTATTTTGAATATCGTCAGATTTTAAGAAGATGACTTCTAATTTTTCCCAATTTTTCTGGAATTTTAACCATTGTTTAATAACATCATTTACGGTTTTTAATTGTTCCATCTTATTATTTATTTGTTCACCCATATTTTCAAAGTTTTCTAAAGTACCTTTCTTTTGTGACATTTGAATAAGTTGATTTTGATCTTTTTCTAAATTTTCAATTACAATATCCATTTGACCATGATCGAATAAATAGAAATCATAAGTTTTCTTATTTAAATTATTAGTCATTCTGAATTTTTCTGATTGCCAAGTTTTTTCAATTTTATTAAATCTAATTTCAATTTTTTCTTGATCTCCTGCAACAGTTTTTTCTTCTTCAACTGCAGCTTTGACACTATAAATTTCTAATTCTAATAAAGAATTAACAGAAAATTCAGGTTCATCATAAGGAATTCTTTTTTTAATAATTTCATTAAGATGTTTCCAATGTCTTGGTTTAATAGATTTATCTTTAAGAAGCATAATACATTGAATAGTATCATCCATTTCATTTGTTTTTTTAAGTAATGTATTGAAAGCTGGAATTCCTTGTTTAACTTCTTTTTTAACATTTGTTTTAAGAGCTTTTTTCAATTCTGAAATTTCATCACTCAAATTATTTGCGTTTACTTTATCCATTCTTATTTGTGCCCAATTTTCAAAAATTTCATGGAAATATGCTACATAATCCCATAATGATTTATATAATTTTAAGTCATTTAAACAATCTGAAATTTGTTTATTTGTAGAAAGAGGAATTTTAAGTAACAATTCCATATCATTATTTTTCTTCTTTTGTTCATCTAATTTAATTGTTCTATCATAGTAATTATCCATAATTTCATATGCATTTTTAATTTCTTCTCCTGAGAAGTCTTTTAATTCTTTTGGTGCATTTTCTATGAATTCCTTTCTGAAAGCTTCTACTTCATCTTCAAAGTTTCTTTTTCCAGTTCTGAAATTTTCCTTTTCTTTATCTATTAATTCAGAAATATCTTCATTTGCATTTTCAACTTTTTTCTTTAATTCAACTACATTTTTTTCAACTTCTTCAGTTTGAGCGATTAATCTTTGTTCTTCAGAATCAACATTTTTTTCTTCTATATCATATGGATCATCTTCATTTTCACTTTTTGTGTGTTTCTTTAAAATTTCTAATTCTCCTTTAATTGAAGGAATTAACTCAATGATTTTTGGATATAATAAATCCATATCTCTAATATTTTCTAATAAACTAAAGAATTTTTTCTTATCTTCTTCACTAGTTGTGTCTGTTGGTTTATTTATTATTCCTTGATCAACTCTGTCCATGAAAGTTTTAATATTTTGAAGTTTAATACTAGAATTTTTCTTTAAGAAAGCTTTGTAATTTTCAATCCAAGTTTCAATAATTTTAGTTAATTCGTTTTTAAAATCAGTAAAGTCAATTTCAACCCATCTTACTTTTACAGTACTTGGCATATTTTGTACTTTCTTTAATTTATCTTTATATTCATTTATTTTATCATCAAATGTTTCTTTACTTGGAGTATATTCAACAATATCTTTAGTAATTGGATTTGGATTTTTTTCATTAAATATTTTATCAATTCTCTCTTGTCTTTCTTCTTGTTCTGGAGTTGGAGTTGGAATAGTAGTATTTTCTTTTAAAAATTGTTGGAAAGATTCTTCAAAATCTTTTTCCCATAAAACTTTAAATTCCCCAAATTGATCCATTTTAGAATCACTTTCTTTTGCAAGTTCATTACATTCATTATATAATTTATAAACTATTTCTTGAATTTTATAATCTTCAGTTACTTCAATCATATAATCTCCCATTCCTGTATCAACTCTGATTCTGAAAAGAGTACTTAAATTAAGGAATGAGTTAATCCATTCAAGAATCATACTTTTAATACTTTTTCCATCTTCACCAGTAAAATCTGGTCTATAAACAATTTTTCTATCTTCTAAAAGTAATCTAACTGAACAAAAAGGTGGTAAAGTAGGGTCTAAACATCCACTTAAATGTCTTAAATTTTCATAAATTAATTTTTTAGAACCTTCAAGAACAAGTTTATTAATATAATGTTGGTAATTTTTCCATTCATCAGTTTCTTTAAATGTACCTAAATTTGAAACAGCACTTTTTAAAGCTATTTGAACTTCACCAAGATTTGAAATATCTTTAACTTTTGTTGCCATTTTTGATCTTTCTTGTTCATAATATGCTATGAATCTTGTACTGACTGCATCAGCTTCACTTATTTGGGTTGGTTTTTGGAAAAGCATATTTTCCGGAAGTAACCATTCTTTGAAAATTGTATCAATTTTTGAAACAAATATTTTAAGTTTATTAACTGTATCTGCTAATTCTGATATTATTTTATGTGCATTTTTTGTAAATTGATCTATCTCTTTTGTTTGTTCCCATGTTATTTGCTCTAATGCTGGTTTTAATGCTGTTTCTACTCTATTTAATTTGTTTTCAACCATTGGTTTTTCTACTTCATTTAATTGAAGAATAATTGAATTATATTGAGCTTTAATATTTTCTAAGTTTGATATTTGTTTTCTAAAAGTAGAATTTTTAGCAAAAGCTTCATCTGCTTCTTTTGGAATTTCCATTTCCAAAATTTTTAAATATTTAACTTCTTTAAGTAATTGCAATAACTCAGGATCGAAATTTACATTTAATAAATCATGTCCTTCACCATCTCCTTTCTTTGCTAAAATAAATATTTTTTGTTTCTCAATTGAATCAACTTGTGCTTTTTTATCCCATTCTTCTTTAGAACCTTTACCATATTCATCAATCATTTTATAAATTGATTCATATGAATTGTTGATTTCTGCAAATTCTTCTTTTTCAGTGATTCTTTTTCCACATAATTTAAATTTCTCAAGTGGTTCTTTAATTCTACTTTTAAGAGAATCAGTCCAATTAAGTAATGCGGCAATTGGAGGCATATTTTTATTTAATGGATTATTTGGGTCATTACTTTCAATTTGTTTTTTTCCAGTTAAAAATAAGTTTTGAACAACTCTCAATTCTTCTTTGAATAAATCTAATAAAATATTATATTTCTTTTCTAATTCTACTACAATATATGGTCTTTCTAATATAGTATCAAAATTATCAAGTACTTTAAATTTACCCATAATAGTATCATTTTCATCGAAAGTTTGAGTAAGAACTGCTGAAATTTTTCTTTCTAATTCTTTTAAAGTTTCTTTGAATTCAGCATATTTAACATTGAAAGTTTCATCTCCAATATCAAGTGGATCATATTCTTCACTATCAAATTCTTTAACAGCTGCTTGGCATTCATTAAATATATCTTGAAGTGTTTGAATTAAAGCTTCTCCTTTAATTCCTCCCATTGTCTTAGTACTCATTTTACTAAATTCATTAAAGCTTTTTGCAATATTTAAAATATCACCAATTCTATCATTGAAAGTATCAAGACGATAGAAAATGACATTTCTGGTAATTTTCCATCCATTTTCATCATTGTCTTTATATTGGAAATAAGCATCAGTGAATTTTTTAATAGTGTCTCTTGTTTGTTCTAAAGTATTTATTGCTGCGTCTGGTTCATTAATAATTTTATTGAAAATATTAGCATGAATGTGTTCTTGTGCTCTGTAAATAATTGCATTACACATTTTTCTAATAAGAACGATTAATCTTTCTGGTTTTGCATAATATTCATTGTCATTCCATATTTTTTTAATTATATGAAACATAGGAACAAAGTCTTCTGCAATTTCTGGAAATTCTCTTGTGTCTTCACTCATAGTGTCAAACATTTTTTCTAAACAACGAAGATAAGTATAATTATATTTAGCTTCTTTTTCTTTTTCAACAACATCCTTTTTAATTTCATTAAACATTTTATGATAAGTACTCTTTTGTTTTTCTAAAAATTTCAAAATTTCAGAAATTTTCTCTTGTTTAATTTGGTTCAAAATAGAAGCCAAAGCTTCGCTTTTCTTTTTCCAAAACTCAATTTCAGTGGGAGGAAGTGGATTACCTCCATTTCTGAATTCATGTTCAGGTTCTTGTTTTAAAATATATTTAATTAAGTCAATCCACATGACAACAGCACCTTCACATATTTGTGTTTTTTCATTGTCATTAATTTTTGGATTTCTGAAAATTTCATCAGAAGGTTCTGGTAATCTTGTTTCTCCATTCATATGTCCTAAGGTTACATAAAAGTGAGAAAGGAAATTATGAAATTTCTCCATAAGTTCTTTAGAAATTAACTCACTACTATCAGCTTGTTGCACATTCTCCGTGAGCATTGGGAAGAAAATGTCATTACATAGAACGAACATTTCTTCAAGAACTTTTTTTGGAATTTCAATAAAAAGGAAGTTTTTACTCATATCTGAACAAAGACCTTCTTCCTTATTGGTCTTTAAAATTAAAATCGTTTTTCTTCTTCCTTCTTTTGGATTCAACTGAATAGCATCTCTGTTTATACCGACAGTGAGCATTTTTTTCGGATCTACAAAAAGCATTTTCAATTCTTTCTTCACTTCATCGGTATCAAAGGATTTGTGGAATTTGTCATATTGTTCATCACTGGGGTTCTTGTTTATTCCAAATAATGACAAAAGCTTATCCTCTATGAACTCAATAGCAGTGGGAATTAATTGCTCGGTCTCTTCCATTTTAAAATTAAAATTTTTTTTTTCCTGCGGTTTTTATAAGATTTTTAGATATTTTTTTTAAGGATGAAAAAAAAATTATTTTATATTTTTATTTAGATTTATTTTTCTTTTTTAATGTTTCTGGAAATCATAATTTTTTATTATGATTAATTTATAATAATAGGTAAATAAAATAAAAAAGTGGTACTTTGCTTTTTTTAATCATATATTATATAATTAAAATGTAACTGAAAATCCTTATTACCATGATTTTTAATATAAAATAATTATTTATATATTATATACTATGAATAAAAAAAATTTAAATAATAAATTTAGATCATTGAATTATTATTTGATAATCTAGTAGTATTATAAAAATTACTTTGAGAATCCAATAAAATTCTATTAGCTCTATTAGTCCATTGACTTCTAGTGGCATTCGTATTTTGACCATCTTCATTTGGATAATAAAATTTACTATTTGCATTCACATCAGTATATTTTTTATGCATTATTCTACTTTGATAAGGAGGTGCTTGAATCAATTCACCTTCTGGGATTGTTGATTTAAACATATATTTATTTCCATTTAGTGAACTTTTAAAACTTTGTTTTTGAAATTTATTATTTTTCATTTTATCTGTTTCTGAGGAGATAATATCTTTTTCTATTCCCTGCATTATTTGGTTAAAAATTTCTCTGTTTGATGCGGATTTATATAAATCTTCACAAATTGAATCTATATCAATATTTATTGGTTGATTATGTTTATATATTTTTGTAGAATTATATATGTAATTTTCTTTTGAAATATCAGACTGATTATTTGAAAATGACATTTTTATGATATAATCAAAATCAATTGAATTTTTATTAATATTTTAATTTTTGAGAAATAAAAGTTCATTAATAATTAATTAAATGTTAAGTAATTTAATTTTAGGAAGGAATTTAACATATAATCTTCATTCATATTTAAAACAGCGAAAAGGAAAAAATAAAAATCCTTCTTTGGATACATTTAAAGAAAGAGAAAAAACTAAATTTATATTAAAAGCTTATTCAGAAGGTCAAAATAGGCAAAATAAAAAATATAAAAAAATGCATGAAGAAAATAAATTATTTGCTGATAGTTATAAATTATTTGATGAAATTAGGATAAAAAAAAAATATAATGAAGTTACTTTTAAAGAATTAATTGCAGAATATAAACAAAAAAATTATAAAATCCCTGATTTATCAACAAAACATAATTTATTTGAAGAATCTCCTCTTTTATTAGGAAAAAGTAAAATAATAGATTATTATAAATATCATACTTACAGAGATAATATAAATATAAATTCACCTAATGTAAAATTAAATCAATCTGAAAAAAGTAAAAAATATTTAGATAAATTAGAAGGAGTTGTCAGAGATCATAATTTATTTCATAATAAAATAAAAGACACTCAATATGATTATCATATGAAAATAAAAACTTTATTAACTGAACAAGATGACATTTTTGAAATAGAAGATAATATTCCTTTTAAATCATCTTCTTATTATAAAAAAGAAATTAAAAAATTACAAGATGATATTATTGACATCAAAAATGGAATTGAAAGAATAGAATATGAAAAAACAACAAATAGAAGTCTTTCTTCAAGAAAAGTTACAATGTATAACAGAACTAAATTTCATAATTCTTCATTTAGATTAAGAACAATTCAAAAAAGACAAAAAACAATGAGTTTTAAAGGTTTAAATAATTTATTAAAGAAAAATGATAGAATTAATATTGATTATTTCAAAAATGAAGATAAAAAAAACGAAAATATTAGAAAGAAAAAAGTAATTCAATTTCAATTTTCAAGAAATAGTGATACTAAATCTAATGTTACTTATCATTCTAATAAATCAAATAATAGTGAAAATAAAATAATTAATTCTTCAAATATAACAAATGAATCAAATGATGAAATAAATAAAAATAATGTTTTTTATTCAACTTATTCTACTTTTCAAACTACAGGACAAACTTTTAGAAATAATAGTATAAAATCTAGAAATAATATCATTAATAATTTAAAAAAAACAATAACTGAAAAACCAAAAGAAAGAAGAGTTTCTATGACAGGATTAAAACTTATAAAAAATGAAAAAAAAATAAAAATTGATGATCCAGAATATTTTAATAAATATACTAAAAAATCCGATTTTTTAGAACATTTTAGAAAAATTCCAATAAAAAAAATTAATAAAAAAATAATTGATAAACTTATTCCTTCTTATTGTGAGAAATTTTTAGGTTATAATGAAGAAAAAACATATAATATTATGAATGAAGAAATTAGACCAAAAACTTTATTAAAAAATATTTATGATTTAGATAAAATAGTAAATAAAAGAGATTTTAATGAAAAAATTATTACTACGGATAAAAAAACAAGAAAAAATCTATCAAAAATTGAAAAATTAGATAAAAAAATAAACAAATTTGATAGAGAATTAATTAAAAAAGTAATAAATGTAATAACTGATAAATAATATAAAATATAAAAAAAATTATAAATATTATAAACAGTAAAAAATTAATAGATAAATATTAAAGACAAAAAATCATTAAAATAAAATGAAATATAAAAAAAAGATAAATAAAAAAATAAAATGGTTTAAAAAAAATAACCAAAAAAAAGAAAATAATTAATTAAATGGGGATTGGGGATTGGGGATTGGGGATTGGGGATTGGGGATTGGGGATTGGGATGGGGATTGGGGATT